>JAWZYV010000348.1:0-18098 GCA_038373885.1 Cheiracanthium punctorium
AAATGTTGGAGCTCTCGTAGTTTTACTTACACGGTTAAGTATTTTGAAGTTTAGTTTCTGGGTAACTTTTGAATATTGAATCTGCTAAAACTGAACTTCTGTTTTCAAGTTTGCGTGTAACTTACCTTGAAAGGTAACTGAAGGTTGCGTGTTCTTTCGTATCTTGACGCTGAACAATAAACAGCGATTGGATATAAGTCATGTAAAATTTACAGAGAAACAGACTCGCGAACATTCAGATTTAAAATAATATTGACGTGGCATACCGCTTTTAAAAACCTCCAGTAGTTTACACCATAGACAATGGACACTTGAGTCTCTCGGTTCTTTTTGAAAACAAAACTGAAAATAGTTACTTGTGAATTATACCGGCTATTAGTAGTGTAACCAGGTTTTTTTAAGGGGGGGGGGTAAAGATTAAAAAAACTGGAATGCAAAATTTTTTTTGGAAGGGAAGAGGTTTTCTTTTATGCATATGACATAAAGCGTCGGCATATACAAATGAGGTCAAAGAAATTCATAAATTGTTTGAAATATTTAGAAATTGTAAAGCCCCAAACTTGTTTCCTCTTAATAGCATTTTAGATGTAAAGTACCCGGAATTTTATAATTGGGTGTTAAATGGCCAAAATTCCTGAATACCTGGGTATTTTTGAGTTTAAATGAAAATTGTCAAAATGTCCGAATTGCTGGTTTTAAAATAATTCCATCGGGTTTCAGTAATTCATTTTATAGCAATTTTAAGTGATAAACTTTCTAAAATAGTTTCTCATACATGTGAATATCGTATAGTGATCCCTTTTTAGTTGTGGTAGTGTCTAAATATCCAGTGTGTCATAAATGTAAAATGGCTGAAAAGTTTTGATGCATTTCGTATAATAAATGCCCATGCTTCCGTAAATCGGAGCACTTGATTACTAAGGGAAGGCTGAGCAACGGCAGTTCTTGTAACCATTTTGTTGGGCTGTTGCCACGTCTGGGCATTAAATTGATACTAAATAATTTGTGAAAAGCTTGGGAATAGGATAGGCGTAAAAAAATGGATAAAATATTAAAGCAGTTCATTAGCACCAGAGTTTAAACATGTGTTCATGTTAATGTGGGCGACTTCAGTATTGTTTGACCTTTTTGTATTATTGAATACTGAAAATAATTTTTTAAAGAATTTTATATTTGAGTATTTTCCTCTATGTGGCTGTTACATTAAGTTGTCGCTTTGTTGGTATAAAGATACTCAACTTCTCGCGCCTTAGTCAAGACGAATTAGTTATGTGCAATCGCTGAATTTTCACAAGGCAAATGGGTTCTTAGCATTTTTAGCTCATAATGTTTCTACATTGTCTACGTTGAATGCTCATTTATCGGGTTCATAAAACTGGGAAAACTATTAAACAATAAAATTTCGTGCCTCATCTGAATTTGGGATCGCCTGACCACTGACGTAGCCAGTAATTTAATTTCGAGGGTGGGGAGTGCAATTGTTAGCCAAGTTTCAATTGTAAGCTAAATATAAAATATATTAAATTCTAACCTAAGTAATGGTCGGATTTTTTTGTAGCGGTTGGGGTGGACAGCCTCATTCTGGTTACGCTGTTGCTCCTGAAGGAGACGTGTGCCCTAAATCCCCTAACTGTGCAAGTCTGAACATCCTTGCAGGGTAGCTGGCGAACGGGAATTAAAAGGAAACTTCAGTTTCTGGTCGAATCGGGGATTTTAGTAAAATATCTGAAACTGAGCAGATGACGTCTGAACTGCGATTTGAAAAAACCCGTTTGTAGTCCTTGACATTCACGTATCGAAAGAAAACTTAAATCTTCTTCAGTAGTTTGATCTTTGTGAAATTCTTAAGATTTTAAAATCTGGCATAGTTTTCAAACATTTTACTTTTTACTTCCTTTTACGGAGTATAAGGAAGTAATGGGATCTCGAAAAATTTCGGGGGCCAAATTCGGATGGAAAATCGGATTTTGACTATCTTTAAATTTACTTTTAAGAATATTTTCGATGCATCTTATCGTACGCTAGCATGCACGTTCATATAAATGCATCTGCAGCTCATTTTGAACAGCGGCAGGTCTATTTTGACCAGTTTTTCCCATGGCGTTTGTACGTGTGTACGTATGCAACTCGCGTATCTCAAATTATTGATCGTAGAATGTTGAAACTTTATATCTAGGATAATATCTAGTTGTGCACCTCCCCTTTAGTTTTTCTACAGGGCCGCCCAAAAGATTCTAAATATATTGCGCTCTATAGGCCGAAATTCATTAAAGCGTATTTTAGAGGTCTTGCACGATTTCAAACTTCTCATAAGTGATACATGCTGTTAAAGGTTACAAAATGAATTTCTCCATCGAAGTGTCTTTATCCTTTATAGTTCTGCTACAGGAACACTCAAAATTCAGATACATTACGGTCAATGGAAATTTTAGGGACATTCATCCATTTCAAGCACAATCCGTCCTACCCTATAAGTTAGGTAATGGTCCGACCACGGTCACGTGCCTCCCTCAAGAATTGCGCCGAAAGTCGCCAAGTTTGGCGACTTTTGGTGTACGTATTTAACTCTCAACATTCTACGGCTAATAGTTTGAGATTTGAAATGTCATGAGATTTTTGCAACATCTAATTGTGCACCGCGATGTATCGTTCCAATCTACTGGAGAGCTTATTTACAGGACCAACAAAAGAATTTTAATACATTAATGTCTATGGATATCTTCAATATTACATCTGTAGAAAGTCATTGTTTGGTCAATGCCTACTCTCGCCCTTTGTCGTCGACCTTGGCGAGTTTTGCCGCAATATCGCCAAATTTAGAGGAAAAAAAATTGTATTTTGCATAATTCTAAAACTTTCACACGTAAAATTTTGAAATTTTGTATTTAGAATTATTGTAACATCCAAATCTTTTTTGATTGCAATCGACTGGGGAATTCCCAAGGTCAGCCAAATGATTTAAAATGTATTAAGGTGTGTAGATACATTTAATTCATTGAAAGTCTGATGAATGACTACTATGGTTATCCCCCAAAATTTCGCAAACTATCAAGTTTGTCGGCTTTTGATGAAATATCGCCTATTGGAGTAATTCCTTCTAAACTTCCTTAGTGACTGTGATTTGTCTATAAATGTTCATAAGCATTCATTCTGGATTAATTTATTATGCTTAATTTACATTTGTACATTTATGACACAGGTTTTAAAAGTTTAGCCGTGTTATTCGGTCGAACATGCCTGTCCGTCATTACATCTGGTTCTTATCTCTAGTGAAACATACTGAAGTAAACATACTCACCAGTGGCGCTGCAATCGCGCAGAAATTTTCTCTTCCAGGGGGAAAGTCACAAGATTCTAAATCTTCGCCCCCCGATGAAATTAAATTTCATCTAAATACTAAATAAAATAGTTAAAATACAAATATGAAATAAAATACAAATATGAAATAAAATAGTTAAAATACAAATATGAAATAAAATAGTTAAAATACAAATAATGAAATAATGGTTACACAAATTAAACTCAAATATATATAAAACACAATTAAAGTTCGCAGTTCAATCAGTCTCTTAGCTCTAATGGGAACAGCAACGGTACAGGTCTTTTAATTGTTCCTGATTTGATTTTTACGCTGCATGCTCTCACC
Source organism: Cheiracanthium punctorium (assembly GCA_038373885.1). Classification (NCBI taxonomy): domain Eukaryota; kingdom Metazoa; phylum Arthropoda; class Arachnida; order Araneae; family Cheiracanthiidae; genus Cheiracanthium; species Cheiracanthium punctorium. The sequence goes on from JAWZYV010000348.1 coordinate 3,647, forward strand.
TTTCCGTCTCTACCTGGAAACACTTCAAGGATTCTACCCATGCTCCACATGTTTCTGGGTAGCTTAGTGTCTCCCAAAAGTACAACATCACCTTCTTTGAAGTCTTGTGATGCTGCAGCAGAAGGTGCACAATTGGCCGATTTTAAATTCATTAAGTATTCTTTTCTCCTTCTTTCCCAGTAATCATCCAACAGTCTTTGTCGGTAGTTATAACGTTTAGTTAATGTCTTTCTGGTTGTCATGAGGTTTTCATTGAGTTTTACTGGTGGTAATGACGTTATTCGTCTTCCCGTTAAAATATGAGCTGGCGTCAATGGTGATGGTTCTGCAGGATCTTCATATAAATATGTGATTGGTCGGGAATTAATTATAGATTCTATCTCTGTTAATATGGTTTCTAGTTCTGCGACAGATAGGGACGATTTTCCGATAACTTTGCGTAGGATTGTTTTGACTGATCTTACTAATCTCTCCCAGAACCCGCCCCACCAGGGAGCTCTTTCCACAATAAATTTCCAATTTATACCTGTTTTTCCGAAAAAGTCGCTTACTTCCGATGAATTGATGTTATTCCATATCTCTTTTAAATCAAGGTTTGATCTCTTAAACGTCTTCGCGTTATCGGAGTAGATAGTTGAACACAATACACGTCTGGCGATGAATCTTCGTAAAGCTAATAAGAATGTTTCGGTGGTCAAATTAGATACTAATTCTAAGTGAATTGCACGAGTGACTGCGCATGTACACAGTAATATATAATGCTTCCTGTTATCTCTTGTAAAGAGGGGACCAGCGAAATCGATTCCTGTGATCTCGAATGGAAAGGATTTCTGGATCCTGTCCGCTGGCAGAGGTGCAATCACTTGTGTACCAGAACGTATTCTAAATCGTTTGCAAGTTAAGCATTTGTTCAAGATAGATTTAACTACTTGTCTTCCTCTAAGGATCCAAAATTTACTTCTTGCTTCCGCCAAAGTATCAGCTACTCCCGAATGATAGACCTTTAAATGAGCGTCCATTACTAGTAATTCGGTGTATTTTGACTTGCTGGGAATTATCCATGGATGTTTTTCGTGTAATTCCAGATCGGAGTTTTGCAGTCTTCCGCCTAAGCTTATAATTTCATTCGAATCTAAAATTGGATTTAAATTGTATAGACATGATGACTTGTCTACTGAATTGCCTTCTTTCAATGAGTTAATCTCACTTTTAAAATGTATTGACTGAGTGTGTTTTACCCAATAAATTTCAGCGATACGCAGTTCATCTGCAGTTAATGGACCGGATTTTTTGGTATCATTTCTCGCATTGTAAACAAATCTGTTGATCCAAGCAGTGATTCGATACATCTTTGACAGTTTACTGTAGTTTTCAATATTTAGGATTGGGTCTTTATTAGGGATGGTGTTGCAGACTAACTGATGGCAGGTTTCTGTTTTGACCGTTTTCTTTTCTGCTAGCACTTCTTCTGATGTTACTTTATCTGCTATGCTTGATGGCCAAAGTTCTTCCGATAATGTCAACCAGTCTGGTCCTCTGAACCACCTGTTACTGTTCTTCAATCTTTGAACTGATTCACCTCTTGTGAGCAAATCTGCTGGGTTTTCTTTTCCTTTACAGTAGTTCCAGTTCTGTGGATCAGAATTCGTTTTTATTTCGATGACCCTGTTAGCTACAAATGGTTTCCATTCTCTCGAAGTGCCTTTAATCCAGTGCAGAACTATTGACGAATCCGTGTAAAGATGTTGCATTTCTCTATTTTGAAAATATCTTCAAGATATTTGGCAATTCTAGCTGCAATTACTGCTCCTAGGAGTTCCAACCTGGGTACGGTCAGTCGTTTCAATGGGGCGACTCGCGCCTTTGACATTACAAAAGTAGTATTAAATGCCTTCGCATCCCTTTGCCTAAAGTACGCGATTGCGCCGTAAGCCCTGGGACTGGCGTCTGAGAACACGTGAAGTTGTAGTGCATCCGTGTTCATTTGAACTTCGTCTGTAAAGTATCTTCTCTCGACAGAAAGATCTTTAATATCTTAAATTTCGGAGTACCAGTTGACCCACCTTTCTTGCAATTCTTGAGGAAGTTTCTCATCCCATCTTGTTCCTCTTTCCCACATATCTTGAAGGAGACATTTTACTCTGATTGTATATGGCGATAAAATTCCCAATGGGTCGAAGATTTTAGCTACTGTTTGTAAAATGAACCGTTTTGTGTTTTTAGCATTCTTAATTGAGTCTGAGGGGATTAATCTCTAATTGTAAAACATCTAATTTGTCATCCCACTTTATTCCTAACACCTTAGATGGCTCTTCATTATCTTCGATCTCCATGTTATTTTCAGACCAGAGTTTTCTCAAATCTTTGGAATTTGTTCTCCATTTTCTTAATTTCATTCCTGCATTCATTAATAGTTTATCTGCCTTCACTGACAAATTGTACGCTTCACTGGCATCTTTACCTCCAAAGAATAAATCATCAACGTATAAATTTTTGTCTAACATTTCAACTATCGTTGGTAATTCTGTTTTGTATCTTTGTATGTGGTGTTTAATCGTTGCAGCTAAGAGGAAAGGGCTTGAAGTAACTCCAAACGGAACCCTCCTGAATCGGAAAATTTTAATGTTTGTGTCAAATCTCTATCTGTCCAGAGAAAACGAAGATAATCTCTATCAGAAGGCGCAACTGCAATCTGCAAAAATGCCTTCTCAATGTCCGATGAAAATGCATTTTTATGTTCTCGAAACTTTAAAATTAAAGTCAATAAATTGGGGTTTAAATTCGGTCCTTGATGTAAATATTCATTTAGGGATTTTTGTTTATTTTCTTTGGAAGATGCATCGTATACAATTCTAACTTTGCTTGTGGTTTTATTTTTTCTAACAACTGCAGAGTGAGGCATATAGTAAGTTTTCCAATTTTATTTCAGCATCCTGACATTCCTCTATAATCCCTTCCCTAAGTTGTTCTGAAATAACATTCTTATAATTTTCATACAGCCAAGGATCTTCTTTTAATCTGTACATTAGTTTATTAAATCGACGTTTTGCGAGGTCAAAATTATTATGAGGTACTTGCGCCTCATCCTTCCACGGTAATTTTACCTCGTATCTTCCCTTCTCATATTTTATATTTTCCTCAAAGTTTTTTAAGACTTCGTTAGACGCGCATAAATTTTCCTTTTCATTTATGCCTAAAGAATCCAACTCAAAGAACTTTCGGAGTTCATTACATATTTCACTTGATTCTGCTTCGCAACGCATAAACAGAGAATTAATACACTGCTCTGAGGTGTTTATATCTTTCTCAGCCTGTCCCATGACTGTATATCCAAATACCGTTTCGAGTAGAAGCAGATTGTTTATATTTTGAAGCTTTCCACATGCCACTCGAGCGAAATTATCTATGCCTATTAGAATTCCGATCTGACCTTGACCGCGCTTTTCGTAAGCCAGGGGGTAATTTTTCTCTCTCATCAGCTCTCGTATTTTTTCATTTGGAATTGCCACTGGCGCCGTTGAAATAATTTCTGTCTGAAGTGCCTCAATTTCGATCTCCGCTGAGCTCGTGAGATTTCGCAGTAGCAATTTAACAACTTTGTAGGATTTTTTAATTGGTTTAGAAGAACCAAATGGATAAACACTCAAATTTTCTTCACGAATTATAGGGAGTTTTAGCTCTTTAACTATATTTTCCGAAACGAAACTTCTTTGAGACCCAGTATCCAACAAAATACGCGCTATTTTCGATTTAGAATTACAATGAATTAATACGTCACAAGTTAATAACATATCACTTTCTACTTTCGATTCGTGTTGATTGTGAAACATGGTAGTTATTGTAGTTTCGTTGTCGGGTTTAGATTCTAATGTGTCACAGATAGACTTGTGGTGTTTTTTGTTACATTTGGGACATAGTTCAGCTCTGGAGCGACAGGATTTCACAATATGGGACCTTTTTAAACAGAAATAGCATAAACCTTTACGTTTTAGAATGTTTTTCCTTTCGGATATCTTAAATTTAGTACAGTCATTACTTGTGTGTGTTTCGTTTTCACAGTATACACAGGTTTCTCTGGATATCGCGTTCAGTGCAGCTGTAGGGGTTTGAAAGGGTTTAGGTTTATATTTATGATAGTTATATGAGTTTTCTCTGTTTTTATAGTTGGATATTTTATTGTCGGTATTTTCTCTTGGATTAATTTCGGAATTGTTCGGTTTTGTCAGATTTTCCGTTCTTTCTCTATTTTCTATTTCCCTTTTAAGGAATGTCATCAAATCCGTTATTTTCTCACTTTCGTTTTGTTTTTCCTGACGGGCAAATTCTAAAGCCAAGTCTTTTGGGATTGTTTTTATTAACACCGGAAATAGTAAACATCCGTATGTATTGGTTTCAATTCCGAGACTTTAGAGTCCGCGAATTTGTATTAAACATTCATCGTAAAGTTTTCTTAGACCTTTTAGATCGCTGGACTTTCTAACCGGATTTAAATTAAGTAATTTATTCATATGAGCATCGATTATAATTTCTTTTTTACCGAACCGACTTTCTAAGATGTCTACAGCCTTTTCGTAATTTTCCGAAGTCAAACTTAATCCTTGTATAGCTGTTGCGGCATCGGATATAAGAACAGATTTTAGATAATTGAACTTCTCGCATTATTGAGTTTCGTTCTCATGAAATGCTGATTTATATTGGGCCCAAAAGGAAGGCCAAGAACATATATCTCCGTCAAATTGCTCAATGTTCAGTTTTGGTAGTTTAATGCTAGCTTTTCCTGAGGCATTACTATTATTAACGTATCCTGCGTTGGAAGTATTTACTCCGTTACTTGGAGATCATTGCCGGTTGCGTTTTTTCGTTTGTTTTGTAAACATTTGTTGCTTCTAACTTTAATGCTAATTATTTTTTCGCGATACTCTTCGCGAGTTTCTATCTCAGTCTCTGTAATTTTTACAACAGATTCTATGTCAGTATCAAGTGCAATAAGACTTTCTTTTTCGATTAACTGAGCCAATTGTTCTTCAATTGTCAAGGAGTCTATGTCCTCTGTGACTTTTTTAATTTCGGTTTCCAGTTTGTTTATAATTTTAGTTGTTACTGTTCGCAATGTAGCTCGCGTTTTCTTAAGCTTCTCAAGATCCATTTTGTTAATTTTAACAATCAGTTTCTATTTGATAACTTTATTTTCAATAAATCAATAAGTGAGCAAAGGTTTCACTCACCTTCATCTAAAGTTATCCCGAGTCTGGATCGCGGGTTTACGCACCAAAATATTGGAGTAATTCCTTCTAAACTTCCTTAGTGACTGTGATTTGTCTATAAATGTTCATAAGCATTCATTCTGGATTAATTTATTATGCTTAATTTACATTTGTACATTTATGACACAGGTTTTAAAAGTTTAGCCGTGTTATTCGGTCGAACATGCCTGTCCGTCATTACATCTGGTTCTTATCTCTAGTGAAACATACTGAAGTAAACATACTCACCAGTGGCGCTGCAATCGCGCAGAAATTTTCTCTTCCAGGGGGAAAGTCACAAGATTCTACATCGCCAAATTAAGAAAGTCTTTTAAATTGAACCCAGCTTGGCGATATCGGAAATATTTCGCTAGATCGCTATACCTTCCTATTACTGCAGTATTTTCTCTTTCAAACAAAATAAGTTTAGTTGAAGTGGGCTGAAAGTATTTCTATTTGATAGTCGTACAAGGAAGTCATGTGCTGTCCACATTAGATTTATTACTTGGAATTTTATAGTAATAAATTTTTCTTTAACTATATAGTACTTATTACCCGGCAGCTAACTGCTCAGTTTTGCAAAATTACTTATCAAGAGCGTGTTGCTCCACATTTCTTGCCTCAGATTTCTACATTGTCTTAAGTTTAAATATCTAGTGAATTTTAGTCAAAAATTAAAAATAGGTAAAATAAAGTAATTCCAATGACTCTTAAAGAATTTTAATGAATATAGTTAGTTGGTTTTAGTGTTCAATTATTCATAAAAAATTAAAAGTGTGTTGAGGTGAAAATCATAAATTATCGCATGGAACTGATAACTTGCAATCTTTGTTTTGCAGATCACGTAGTTTCAAGAATCATGGAGATCCGATTGGTGCTCAAGAGTGGCTGGAATGAACATCTACATATGAAAGAAATTTGCAGTTAGAGCTCCTGGCAACCAGAATCGTCGATGCTCAACTATCTGCAATGGGATCTTCACAGGCTTCTAATTGAGATCAGGAGTCCAAGAAATGCCTTGTCACAAGGACGGCTTAATGTCATGGCTTAAAACTGTTTAAAGTGGTAACTTAATTCATGAACTATGAACGATAATATATCCGTTAGGTATAAGTTGAAGGATACCATTAAAATGGTATCCAAGGTATTGCATGAATAGATTAAAGATTTTCATGATATGTAAAACTAGCTGCATACCAGTTATTCGTACTGATTGAATGTTTTTCTTTCAAGTTATTGAACTTAGTACATTTTCACGAAATTTGAAAATATGAACGATTCTTTTACTCGTGACATAAGCTTTTGCTTAGATACTTACTTGAAATGCCAGCGTTACTTCAAAATAACAAATTATGTCAGCGTTATTTGAGATCAAACAGAATGCAGGTATATCGCAGATATGTTGATATCGCAGATATAAATATCTAAATTAACGATACACTGTTTTGTGAATATTTTAACTCTCGTAACGTAAAGCTTGGGGAAGTAAATTTTCCGTAAAGCGTTATCCTCATTAAGATGAGATGCAATTTAGTGACATCAAAATCATGTTAAATTCACTTACGATTAAATTTAATATAAAAAAAACTAATTTTATATTTATCATTGTTACCATAGTAACATAATCCATTACCAAGGACATATTAAGGGAAAGGGGGGGGGGGTTACGGTCTTCATTCTCCCTCCTGAAATTTCAGGTTTTTAAACAAATAGTCCGTGTGAAAAATTCTGCCTTTTCCGATGTTTGGATCACAACTCCCTCCCAATTTTTTTCTGTGTACTCCATTACTGCCACTTCAGTTGCCAAATACAACAATGAAATGAAAAGTAAGCTCATGTTACGAGTTCTTACTTTAGGAAAATAAAAATAGATCTGCAAAATGTTTATTTTCATGAGGTTTTAAAATTCTTAAAGCTAATGCAGCTATTTTGCAGTTTTTCTTTCGTATGTCTGGTAACCGACTTTTCAATTTACCCGAAGCTGCACATGCGCACTCTGCTGTTACCCATAACAAATGCAACGACATTTTGACCTCCATGATACTCGTGCTTTAATTTTAATTCAAGCTTTCTCTTACAGCAAAAGTGATATTTTTATCCCATTTTTCTTTTTAAAGAAGGCGAAATGCGCGCTCCGTGATTTGACAAAATATCAAAGTTATGACGGAAAAAATTCAATATGCAACAATTTTCAAATTTATCGTCAAACAATTTTCTTTAAAAAAAAAATCCCCAAAATTTGCAAACTATGTTAGTCTGAACAGTTTTTAAAAGAAAATTTTCTCTATCTGATGACGGAAATATCGTTTTATTGAGTAATTACCGCGTTATTACGTTTTATGCGAAAGAAGCCAAAAATTGCATAAAACATTAAATAATACATGTTTTGATTCGAATTCTAAAAAATGGTTCCGAGGTGTGTTAGGACATGTAGTGAAGCGGGGTACAAAATTGGGTAGGTCTGCGATCACCCGTCTCGGGGCTAAGCGATCGAAAACTTAAGCCAATAGATATTGAATCCAAATATTCTGGGACGTTAAGCTTTTCAAAATTAGCTATACTAAGCTTACAAAATTGACATCGGTCTGATAACTCTTCTCCAGGAAGAAATAAATCCCTTGGGGAGAGGGGGGGGGTAGCCCTCCCCTTATTGACTTTAAATATTTAGGCGCGTTTCTTTGAGCTGTGATTTGCTCTTCGCGTGGGAACATAGGTGACGATCTATGTTTCGTGTCGTGATGGCGGAGTGACGACTCTGAATATTACGACACCCGGGAGATCACGAAATTGACTGCATTACATTTTCATAATATGGTTTTATTTCTTCCTACGGGAGATAAAGCGCACGTACACGCGCAGAAAAATCGTTAGTCTGCGCTTTGACCGTCGGAGTAAACACTTCGATGAATGAGGAAAATTTTCGCAATATTAATGCCGTCATCCTTGTGACGCCCCCCCGGGAAGTGTTTACTGAAATAGCGTATAATCAACCAGCTTCGCAGGAATGACAAAGGATTTGTCCTGTGGCCCTATCTGGAATTGATATTTTTTTTAATCTTGCTGTTAACCAGGTAGTTCCTAATTTTAGAATGTAAAGATTTGAATAAAAAATTGTAGAACATTTTATCCTAAAGGGAAAAATGAAGATTTTGGAGTTCTATATTGTTAAACGCTCTTTTGGACAACCGTAAAAATGTACAGGGGCAGGACCTAGTATTTTGTTCCCAGGGCACTTTAAAATTTTCTGCCACTGTATGTACTCCTGTACATGGTGCGTAGCCCCAGAACATGTGGGGACTCCCGCGTGAGTAGCAGCCCCAGAACATGTGGGGACCCCCGCGTGTGTAGCCCTGGTACATGGTGGAAATCCCCAGAACATGTGGGGACTCCCGCGTGAGTAGCAGCCCCAGAACATATGGGGACCCCCGCGTGTGTAGCCCTGGTACATGGTGGAAATCCCCGCGTGTGTAGCCCCTGGGCATGTTGGGTCCCCCGCGTGTGTAGCCCGTGGGCATGTTGGGTCCCCTCGCGTGTGTAGCCCGTGGGCATGTTGGGTCCCCTCGCGTGTGTAGCCCGTGGGCATGTTGGGTCCCCTCGCGTGTGTAGCCCGTGGGCATGTTGGGTCCCCTCGCGTGTGTAGCCCGTGGGCATGTTGGGTCCCCTCGCGTGTGTAGCCCGTGGGCATGTTGGGTCCCCTCGCGTGTGTAGCCCGTGGGCATGTTGGGTCCCCCCGCGTGTGTAGCCCGTGGGCATGTTGGGTCCCCCCGCGTGTGTAGCCTCTGCATGTTGGGTCCCCCCGCGTGTGTAGCCCCCTGCACAACATGTGCAGGGGATACATGTGCGGGGGAGACCCCTATAATACGGTAAAACATGTACAGGGGAGACATGCGCGGGGGTAGACCCCTCTGAAACGGTAAAACATGCGCACGGGAGACATGCGCGGGGGGAACCCCAGGGAAACCGGTAAAACATGCGCACGGGAGACATGCGCGGGGGGAACCCCAGGGAAAACGGTAAAACACGCGCACGGGAGACATGCGCGGGGGGAACCCCAGGGAAAACGGTAAAACATGCGCACGGGAGACATGCGCGGGGGGAACCCCAGGGAAAACGGTAAAACATGCGCACGGGAGACATGCGCGGGGGGAACCCCAGGGAAACCGGTAAAACATGCGCACGGGAGACATGCGCGGGGGGAACCCCAGGGAAACCGGTAAAACATGCGCACGGGAGACATGCGCGGGGGAACCCCAGGGAAACCGGTAAAACATGCGCACGGGAGACATGCGCGGCGGGAACCCCTGGAAAACGATAAAACATGCGCGGGGGTAGACTTCTGTAAAACAGGGTCAGGGGAAACATGCGCGAGGGAGATGCGCGGGGGTCATGGGCGGGAGGGTCAGGGGCTGAGGGGGAGCTGTCCCTCGGGTGTGGGCAGGGGCTCTAGCACGATCTTATCGGAAAGCATCCGTGACGGATAGTTCTCACTCACGGATACTGGAGATCTTCGGATAAATAGCCGGATACACCCACCGGGAACGCGGGAATTTTCCCGATGGGCCGGTCACTTTAATATATGCATAAGTGTATATATAAATACAATATATATAACAAGAGGCTAAGGGGGATGCCCCCGAAATGGGGCCCTTTACTTAGTTTACAATTGAGCTTTAGTTTACAATTTGATATCCATCTGCCCGAATTAAAATCCTGGCCACGCCACTGGATTAAATCCTGTATCCGGGTCTCGCGTAGCTCCCAGACGGGTGATCGTAGACCTACCCAATTTTGTATGGAAATTCTCCAGGACGGGTCCCGACATGCCTCGAAGCGATTTTTTTCGAAATTCAAATTATTTTAGGAGATATCGATAAAACACGTATCGCAAAAGGCTAATTTTTGCTCTCCGTCATTTTGCAGTTGTCCCCGCAGAGAAAAAAAATGAGGATTAATCATATCTACGTTACCATACTTGGCAAATTTATTAAATGACTCGGACTCTCGCAGTAAAAATAATTTTTTTTTAAAGATTATATGTAAGGTTTTTTAATTAAAATATCGTGTGCATGTGAAATAGTGGCAGGAATGAAATGTTTTATACTCAAAAGAGAAAATCTATTTGGAAATTTTCAGACTAAAATATGCACCTTTTCAATTAGGCGAAAAACAGAATGGTTGATATGCGATTTTGAGATGAATCTAGCGCTTTGCGCGATTTAATGAGAGTATTTTTAATTTAATACGAATTTGCAAGAAACCGACTGCATAACGTGACTGATGCTCTATCATCGTTAAATGATACTAAAATTTTTTTATAGTCTGCTTCTTGGATTATGAAAACACCGGAATAAGTTCTTGAAACTTTCATTCACTTCGAACAGTGTATTTTTCTGCGCAGCTCTTTCCCAATCTATTTCTAAGATATTGCATCCAGAAAAAGGAGTTAGAAATATAAATTTGAATTTTGTTTAACTACTCATGAATAATGAAATACTTTTCAACTTAATCCAATAAGTAAAGAAAATAGGGAATTTCAGTTTTTGATAAAGGGCAATATATCCAGAAGCTCTTCAGAATTAATATAGGACAAAAAAATGTGTATCTTTTTGTACGTTTTTATCATTTAACCATCTTACTTTCGTAACCACGGGCGGCCCGACACGGTAAGCATCGCATCTGGGAGCCGGCTTCGATGGAGCGTAATTTCGAACTTAAATTAAGTAGAGCATAAAAAAGGGGGGGCGTCTTTTTTACGTTAGCAGTGCACGCCATTTACTTTAGGGCCGCTCCTGTTTGTAACAATCTTAATTTTAAATTCCATTCAGAATCTGAGATTTCAGTGCCAACGAAGCCGGTGAGAAACGGGATTCTCACCCAGCAAGATTTATTAAGATGGCGAACCAACTGGTGGCCGGAGGCTGCTAGTTTTGAATAAATTCTGTGCGACAACTCTTGCAGCGAGTTTTTTTTCCCGAAACTCGCGTAAAAATGAAATATTTTCGTGGTAATTAAAAAGCCACAAACTAATAAATGCAATACTTGTAACAGTTTTGATTGCAGATTTAAATTTATATAATCGGTTAGATTGCAAAATTGCTTATGAAAAATGTGCTTATTTTTGGACACATTGCGGCAAAAAAAAAAAAAAAAACTGCCTACATTTAGTTTTTCAAAATTCCAACTCTGAAGGAATAACTCAAAAGCCTGGCCAGTTTTATGAGTTGTCTCTTCAGAGAATTGAGACTCGTAGAATGGCCTTGATCACCCATTCTCCGAGGATCTACGTTCATTTTTAAAAAATTGCATAAGAATCGCGAAAACTTGAGTTACCTGGAAGTCTCTCTGAAGTGCAGTGACTAAGCCCAAGTTCTACTCTGGGAATAAATCAAAATGGATGACACTTGCCGAGATTCAGGCAGGTGTTGGTTTAGTTTTATTGGCAAAAGGCAGTATGTAACGCTGGTAATTTGGAAATTTAAATTTATACGAAATCTTTATTTTGGAAACAAGTTTAACTCGCAAATATTTGCGATTTGAAGCGTATGTCATTTTGATAATTTAAAATTTCGATTTAAAGCTATAAAGGGAAAAAAAAATCCAGGCGAGTTCTTCGACAAATTATTCTTGCTGGCATTCTCTTCAAGACTAGTTTAGGTTGACAAAAGCGCCCTTGTATAACCAGAATACTATGCTTAAGCTAAGATTTGTTTGATGCTGTTACTACCAAAAACTGAATTTTAAACGTAGTATACTCAAACATTTAAAATATATTCAAACTAAAGCAGAATTATTTTCATATCTCAGAAAAGCCAGACTAATTTTGGAGGGAAGTTAAATTGGTCATGTCTCATCTTTGCATTGCTAGCTGAATTTTGTTCGACTAGAGCTTTTCGGCTCACGAATAGTCGAGCGGATAACACAGATCGCTAAAATGGGCAGGTCCAGGATTCTGGCCTCTCCCGGCAAGTCTAACGGTCAGCAGTTTTGGGCGACATCCTCCAGAAATAAAGTGAATACGAGTTTGTCCTCCGCCAAAAGCACTTTCCTCCATAACAGCCTTCGAGCAGTTTTGCCTTAAAAGCAAAATCTTTCAAATACATTATTTTTTAAGTTTAAATCCGCAGATCATAAATTTTGACTGCGGGAATGATTCGGAGCAAATTTTAAGTCTCGTTACGACAATGATACTGCTGAAAAGATACTTATTTCACGTACGAATGACTGGTATGCAGCTATGTTATCTGTTTGTAATTATCTTCTGATACATGTCAATAAATATGAAGTGAGTGTGCAAATTTAATTGAATACGTATTTGAGTATATTCTAAAGAAAAAATTGATTTAACTTCTCATTGTTACATTTCATCATTTCTAAGGCTTATATAAAATGTGTTTTTCTTAAGCGTAAAACTAAAGAATTTTCTAACGTAAAGCGTAAAGTTCTACACTTCAGCTTGATTCGCTCTCATCTAGATGAATGCAGTCTTATTTGGGATACGCATTATAAAAGTAAAATAAAAGTTGGTGAGCGGGTGCAGACTCAGTTTGCACGTTACTTGTACTACAAAAGTAATGTTATTTATATTCAGTATATTTTATCTTACTTGAAGTATTTTATCTTCCTAGTTTAAATTCTCGTAGTGATCTTTTATTTTATTATAAAGTTGTCAATAATAGGGTTGCAGTAATATTCTTCAGAGTATTTGTGTAAATGTACCTAATAGGATTCTTCAAAATAATTTATTTGAATCCGTTTACTAAACAATTACGTTAATAAAATTTGTAATTAAAAATTAAGTTTTCTATAGTTTTGGATATTTTTAACATGTCCTTTACTGTTTCTAAGGTTAAGTACGCTGAACTTTTCGCATTCATAATGTAATTTGTTTGTCATGTTCTTTTATGTTACTCTGACTTTTTGTAGTGTGCATTTCCTTTATAAATAACAAATTGTTCTAAAATTCGTCAACTCTTTCAGACCTCATTAAGTTATCTTTGAATTGAATATTCATTCTCATCCCCCTCCTAGCTTGGGATATTTAATGTTAAATTAATATCAGACAGGCGAGTATCCTGATGGGGGGGGGGGGAGCTCTAGCCTCTGAAATCTGACATTTTACTTAGCTTAGAATTCGTTACACACATCCTTCCCTTCCTGAAATAAAATCCTGGCTACACTACTGCTCACAGATTTGATCGGGGGTTATCCCTTTCAGCTATTTTTGGAGGCCTTTTTATACTGTATTAATAGACTGCGTTTCTCTCTTATTTTATTTTCAAAAGTTATTTTCCCTTTAAACTCGGTACTGATAATTTAGGGTTGGACTCTATTGGTCCTTCTTGCCCTCGTTTAATTGTAATTTTGTGCTTGGCACTTTATGTTCTGTTGTAGACCATGCGTCATTAAACCTCATTCACAACCAGCTATTGAATTGAATGAAATATTTTTTCCATTATAGATTGTTTTTGTAATCAAATTCAGATTGCTGAATTTTTGAGGGCCATCCAATGTGCACAAATTAAGACAATTGTGTACGATGAATTGTGTCCTCCGTTGTGAATGCAAGGTCTGAAAGGGTTAATGAAACTGTAGTTAAGGAACAAGAATTTATTTCCTTACTTCACAATTTCAATGAAAGTAGATTTTGGTAATGTTGAATGGCTTTTAAATGTGCTACTGATGTTTTTCATGTATAGCTATTTAGCAGGCCTGTATTGGAGTGTACTACGTACATGTTCTGGTTATGTTTTGAAAAAATAGGTAAACCCCTTGCTTTTTAATGAATTTTTATATAATTTTACTTTATTTTTTTCAAAAATAAAGTATCGGACGTTGCTGGTCGGTGGCGCAAACTAAAATATTCATTGGCGTGCTGTCACGTTAAGAGAATTTCATTTCATGAACTAATAGATTGAAGTGAATTAAGAACGCCTTTACGTATTTCAAATTTAATGTTACATTATGCTGTTGGATCACCAACTGATCACCTAAAATTTTGCATATTTCTTTTTATTCATAAACCACCGTTCAGCAACTGATACGCAATCGAAAACTGGGCGTGAACGAAACTAATCGGCGTCTCGCCCTTATATGGGATGTTTTTTCAGAAATGTTAAAATTGTACCTTTTTCTTGCATTTTAATCAGTTAACCGTCCTCTTCCTTCTAAAATTTCACTTGCTAAAGTGCATGCACTCTAATTTTTTTTAA
>JAWZYV010000349.1:0-18852 GCA_038373885.1 Cheiracanthium punctorium
CATATTTTTGTTACAATTCATTCAATAAACTACTATAAATGGATTTCAGTTTTACAAAAATAAAATCATTGGTAGTCATTTTTAATAAATTATTTCCACATTCTTGCAAATATGAAAAAAATGTGTACAGTTTTCCTCTAAAAATTGTAAAAATAGATCATTTCAGGCGGCTGTCTGTAAAGTTTCTAAATTCATTATTAGTCCAACATAATTACTTCTATCATACTTGAAAATTTTTATGTAACCAGACTTGACTTTATAGAATTTGTGACTTATTCATCATGTGGGCAAGTAACAAGAACATAGTATTTTCAAATATTATTAAATGCAATATTTTAAAATTCAATCGTTTAATTATATTAAAAAGGATTTTTCTGTCTGCGTAAAGGATAATAAATGATTTCGCAATTAATTGTAATCTATTACAAGTTTATATATTAAATTTTAATTGTTTGAAGGAACAACTTGTAAAGTAAAAAGTAAATCAATAATATTTTTAAACTTTATGCAGATAGATAAAACAAATTCCAATTTAATAAAACAGGATTATTAACGGATAGAAGTTTACTACACTATTTTGAGAGCATCACACAAAGAATTTTAAATTAAAATAAGAATATTTTTGTGAACACAGAATTATAGTGAAAGCATAATTATGAAATCCTTAGTTACAAAATTATAACAGTCTTAATCATTAACGTTCCTTTTGAAAATTGATATAACATGCTTTTTGATGCTTCAAAAATTATATTATGTATTGAAATTCATACATTTATATAATTTATTGTTCAATTAATTACAATATTTACTGCATATCTTTTGTGAATCTTGGTAAGTGCAAAATAATTTGTATTAGCAAAAACAAAACCATACAGTTTAACATAAACACTTTTATACTATATATAAACTACTTCTAAAAATATCCTTCTTTCAGAACATGTGTAAAAATATATACTATGCATTGTAAAGAAATAAATTTCATGTCAATTTCACGAATAATAAAAGAAAAGCTAAAATTAATAGTAGGAAGTACTAATATTTCTACCGCATTTTTTAAAAGCTTCCAATCGTGAAGAGAAAACGAATATTTGAATATTAAAGTAAGAAAATAAAGAGATAAATAATTTAAAATGGAAATTTAGATAGTATTCAAGTCTTACATAATGTGTAGAGTGAAAGAACATGTACCAGATAGTGTACTTAAATCAGCAACAGCTACATAAAATATACTCATGTCTGAAGATAAGATAAACTGCAAATACATACCTCTTAAAAACATATCATAATATATTCTGCCTATGCATGGGCTGACACATCTCAACTTAGTTCATCCTCTAAAGTTATACACTAAGCAAATCTTTAAGTGTGAGAAAGAAATAAAAGTGTTTTTAAATCAATATCTGCAAAAAAAAAAAAAAAAAAATGATGACAGGCTTAATACACGTAGAGGGAAAAGACCCATTTTGCAATTGATCTTTTAAAAACAATTTTCTCGTCCAAATCCCGTGCAGTTGCATATTGGCTGATTTTTGCATTCTGAAATGCCATTAAGAGTGCATAAAAATCTATGATATTTAAGTCGTATATCATAATAATAATAATAAGCCCACAACAACAAAAAAACCGCATACGTTATTGCTACCTTCAGACATATAACATTTCCTGAACTTCAACACTCATTTCGGATACATCTTGTGACATTACATATAAACAAGTACTTCAGTTATTAATATGCAGGATTCAAAAATCAAAAACAAATGTAAAGAGAAGTTGCAAGTGCTATCTCATAGAAAGTTCTAATTGTTCCGAAAGCTAAATCTCAAGATCATCTACAGTTACACCTTAACTAGAACCTTAAACTTACTCATACACTGCAGTTCCTATTGCGAACTGAAATAAATTTCTACGAAAGACAATCCCATGCCTAAACGCAAGTAAAAAGAACAACGCTCATAGTGCAGCTGATTTTCCGTGAACTGAGGTGCTCTGATCGGACTGTCTCCTTTCGTCTTCACCTTCCACAGTTCGGCTTATACACTGGAATAAATTTCTAGGAAAGAGAATCCCATGCGTGTACGCAAAAAAAAAAAATACTCAAAGTACTGCTGATTTCAGAAGAACTAATGTGCTCTATTCGCACATTACTCTCGTTTTCATCTTTTACAGTTAGACTTAACTCATACATTGCAGCTCCAGATGTGCACTAAAATAATTATTATTTACGTAAACGAACTTCATGCGTAAAAAAAAAAAAAAAAAAAGAAAGAAATCTGACCGCATATTGCTGCTGATTTCCCGTGAACTGATCTGCTCTGTTCCGACTTTCGTTCGTTTTCATCTTGCACAATTCGACCCCCCTCAAATATTGCAGTTCCAATTGTGCAATGAGCTCATTATTTACGAAAAAGAAAATCATGCGTAAACGCAAGAAAAAAAAAGTTACCGCATGTTGCTGCTGATTTCCCGTGAACTGTTGTGCTCTGTTCGGACATTCTGCTCTCGTTTTCCTTCTGAACAGTTCGACCTTCCACATTCATTGCAGATCCAGTTATACACTGAAGTCATTATTTACGAAAAAGCACTTCGTGCGTAAACGCAAGAAAAAAAAAAGTTAACAGATGTTGCTGCTGATTTCCCATGAACTATTGTGCTCTCGTTTTCATTCTGAACAGTTCGACCTTCCACATTCATTGCAGTTCCAGTTGTGCACTGAAGTCATTATTTACGAAAAAGCACTTCGTGCGTAAACGCAAGAAAAAAAAAGTTAACGCATGTTGCTGCTGATTTCCCGTGAACTATTGTGCTCTGTTCGGACTTTCTTTCGTTTCCATCTTGCACTATTCGAAATCCCTCAAAGATTGCAGTTCGAATTGTGCGATGAGCTCATTATTTACGAAAAAGCAAATCATGCGTAAACGCAAGAAAAAAAAAGTTAACGCATGTTGCTGCTGATTTCCCGTGAACTGTTGTGCTCTGTTCGGACATTCTGCTCTCGTTTTCATTCTGAACAGTTCGACCTTCCACATTCATTGCAGTTCCAGTTGTGCACTGAAGTCATTATTTACGAAAAAGCACTTCGTGCGTAAACGCAAGAAAAAAAAAAGTTAACGCATGTTGCTGCTGATTTCCCGCGAACTGTTGTGCTCTGTTCGGACATTCTGCTCTCGTTTTCATCCTGAGCAGTACGACCTTCCAAATTCATTGCAGTTCCATTTGTGCACTGAAGTCATCATTTACGAAAAAGCACTTCGTGCGTAAACGCAAGAAAAAAAAAGTTAACGCATGTTGCTGCTGATTTCCCGTGAACTGTTGTGCTCTGTTCGGACATTCTGCTCTCGTTTTCATCCTGAACAGTTCGACCTTCCACATTCATTGCAGTTCCATTTGTGCACTGAAGTCATCTTTTAAAAAGCACTTCGTGCCTAAACGCAAGAAAAAGAAAGTTAAACATGTTGCTGATGATTTCCCGCGAACTGTTGAGCTCTGTTCGGACATTCTGCTCTCGTTTTCATCCTCAACAGTTCGACCTTCCAAATTCATTGCAGTTTCAGTTGTGCATTGAAGTCATCATTTACAAAAAGCACTTCCTGCGTAAACGCAAGAAAAAAAATTAACGCATGTTGCTGCTGATTTCCCGCGAACTGTTGAGCTCTGTTCGGACATTCTGCTCTGGTTTTCATCCTGAACAGTTCGACCTTCCGAATTCATTGCAGTTCCATTTGTGCACTGAAGTCATCATTTACAAAAAGCACTTCGTGCGTAAACGCAAGAAAAAAAAAGTTAACGCATGTTGCTGCTAATTTCCCGCGAACTGTTGAGCTCTGTTCGGACATTCTGCTCTCGTTTTCATCCTGAACAGTTCGTCCTTCCACATTCATTGCAGTTATAGTTGTCCACCGAAGTCGTAATTTACAAAAAGCACTTCGTGCGTAAACGCAAGAAAAAAAAGTTAACGCATGTTGCTGCTGATTTCCCGTGAACTGTTGTGCTCTCTTCGGACATTCTGCTCTCGTTTTCATCCTGAACAGTTCCACCTTCCAAATTCATTGCAGTTCCAGTTGATCACTGAATTCATTATTTACAAAAAGCACTTCGTGCGTAAACGCAAGAAAAAAAAGTTAACGCATGTTGCTGCTGATTTCCCGTGAACTGTTGTGCTCTGTTCGGACATTCTGCTCTCGTTTTCATCCTGAACAGTTCGACCTTCCAAATTCATTGCAGTTCCATTTGTGCACTGAAGTCATTATTTACAAAAAGCACTTCGTGCGTAAACGCAAGAAAAAAAAAAGTTAACGCATGTTGCTGCTGATTTCCCGTGAAGAGGTGTGCTCTGTTCGGACTCTCGTTTACATTCTGAACAGTTCGACCTTCCAAATTCATTGCAGTTCCATTTGTGCACTGAAGTCATTATTTACGAAAAAGCACTTCGTGCGTAAACGCAAGAAAAAAAAAGTTAACGCATGTTGCTGCTGATTTCCCGTGAACTGTTGTGCTCTGTTCGGACTTTCTTTCGTTTTCATCTTGCACTATTCGAAATCCCTCAAACATTGCAGTTCCAGTTGTGCACTGAAGTCATTATTTACGAAAAAGCACTTCGTGCGTAAACGCAAGAAAAAAAAAAGTTAACGCATGTTGCTGCTAATTTCCCGGGAACTGTTGTGCTCTGTTCGGACATTCTGCTCTTGTTTTCATTCTGAACAGTTCGACCTTCCACATTCATTGCAGTTCCAGTTGTGCACTGAAGTCATTATTTACGAAAAAGCACTTCGTGCGTAAACGCAAGAAAAAAAAAGTTAACGCATGTTGCTGCTGATTTCCCGTGAACTGTTGTGCTCTGTTCGGACATTCTGCTCTCGTTTTCATTCTGAACAGTTCGACCTTCCAAATTCATTGCAGTTCCAGTTGTGCACTGAAATCATTATTTACGAAAAAGCACTTCGTGCGTAAACGGAAGTTAAAAAAAAGTTAACGCATGTTGCTGCTGATTTCCCGTGAACTGTTGAGCTCTGTTCGGACATTCTGCTCTCGTTTTCATCCTGAACAGTTCGACCTTCCAAATTCATTGCAGTTCCATTTGTGCACTGAAGTCATCATTTACAAAAAGCACTTCGTGCGTAAACGCAAGAAAAAAAAAGTTAACGCATGTTGCTGCTGATTTCCCGCGAACTGTTGAGCTCTGTTCGGACATACTGCTCTCGATTTCATCCTGAACGGTTCAACCTTCCACATTCATTGCAGTTATAGTTGTGCACCGAAGTCGTCATTTACAAAAAGCACTTTGTGCGTAAACACAAGAAAAAAAAGTTAACGCATGTTGCTGCTGATTTCCCGTGAAACTGTTGTGCTCTGTTCGGACATTCTGCTCTCGTTTTCATTCTGAACAGTTCGACCTTCCACATTCATTGCAGTTCCAGTTGTGCACTGAAGTCATCATTTACAAAAAGCACTTCGTGCGTAAACGCAAGAAAAAAAAAGTTAACGCATGTTGCTGCTGATTTCCCGTGAAACCTTGTGCTCTGTTCGGACATTCTGCTCTCGTTTTCATCCTGAACAGTTCGACCTTCCAAATTCATTGCAGTTCCATTTGTGCACTGAAGTCATCATTTACAAAAAGCACTTCGTGCGTAAACGCAAGAAAAAAAAAGTTAACGCATGTTGCTGCTGATTTCCCGTGAACTGTTGTGCTCTGTTCGGACTTTCTTTCGTTTTCATCTTGCACTATTCGACATCCCTGAAACATTGCAGTTCCAGTTGTGCACTGAAGTCATTATTTACGAAAAAGCACTTCGTGCGTAAACGCAAGAAAAAAAAAAAGTTAACGCATGTTGCTGCTGATTTCCCGTGAACTGTTGTGCTCTGTTCGGACATTCTGCTCTCGTTTTCATTCTGAACAGTTCGACCTTCCACATTCATTGCAGTTCCAGTTGTGCACTGAAGTCATTATTTACGAAAAAGCACTTCGTGCGTAAACGCAAGAAAAAAAAAGTTAACGCATGTTGCTGCTGATTTCCCGTGAACTGTTGTGCTCTGTTCGGACATTCTGCTCTCGTTTTCATTCTGAACAGTTCGACCTTCCACATTCATTGCAGTTCCAGTTGTGCACTGAAGTCATTATTTACGAAAAAGCACTTCGTGCGTAAACGCAAGAAAAAAAAAGTTAACGCATGTTGCTGCTGATTTCCCGTGAACTGTTGTGCTCTGTTCGGACATCCTGTAGTTTTCATCTTGCAGAGTTCGACCTCCACAAACATTGCAGTTCCAGTTGTGCACTGAAGTCATTATTTACGAAAAAGCACTTCGTGCGTAAACGCAAGAAAAAAAAAGTTAACGCATGTTGCTGCTGATTTCCCGTGAACTGTTGTGCTCTGTTCGGACTTTCTTTCGTTTTCATCTTGCACTATTCGACATCCCTCAAACATTGCAGTTCCAGTAGTGCACTGAAATTATTATTTACGAAAAGCACTTCATGCGTCAACGCAAAAAAAAAAAGTTAACGCATGTTGCTGCTGATTTCCCGTGAACTGTTGTGCTCTGTTCGGACATTCTGCTCTCGTTTTCATTCTGAACAGTTCGACCTTCCACATTCATTGCAGTTCCAGTTGTGCACTGAAGTCATTATTTACGAAAAAGCACTTCGTGCGTAAACGCAAGAAAAAAAAAGTTAACGCATGTTGCTGCTGATTTCCCGTGAACTGTTGTGCTCTGTTCGGACATTCTGCTCGTGTTTTCATCCTGAACAGTTCGACCTTCCAAATTCATTGCAGTTCCAGTTGTGCACTGAAGTCATTATTTACGAAAAAGCACTTCGTGCGTAAACGCAAGAAAAAAAAAGTTAACGCATGTTGCTGCTGATTTCCCGTGAACTGTTGTGCTCTGTTCGGACATTCTGCTCTCGTTTTCATCCTGAACAGTTCGACCTTCCGAATTCATTGCAGTTCCAGTTGTGCACTGAAGTCATTATTTACGAAAAAGCACTTCGTGCGTAAACGTAAGAAAAAAAAAGTTAACGCATGTTG
Organism: Cheiracanthium punctorium; assembly: GCA_038373885.1. Classification (NCBI taxonomy): domain Eukaryota; kingdom Metazoa; phylum Arthropoda; class Arachnida; order Araneae; family Cheiracanthiidae; genus Cheiracanthium; species Cheiracanthium punctorium. Next base: position 7,017 of record JAWZYV010000349.1, read on the forward strand.
CTGCTGATTTCCCGTGAACTGTTGTGCTCTGTTTGGACTTCCTGTTGTTTTCATCTTGCAGAGTTCGACCTCCCGAAACATTGCAGTTCCAGTTGTGCACTGAAGTCATTATTTACGAAAAAGCACTTCGTGCGTAAACGCAAGAAAAAAAAGTTAACGCATGTTGCTGCTGATTTCCCGTGAACTGTTGTGCTCTGTTCGGACATTCTGCTCTCGTTTTCATCCTGAACATTTCGACCTTCCAAATTCATTCCAGTTCCATTTGTGCACTGAAGTCATTATTTACGAAAAAGCACTTCGTGCGTAAACGCAAGAAAAAAAAAGTTAACGCATGTTGCTGCTGATTTCCCGTGAACTGTTGTGCTCTGTTCGGACATTCTGCTCTCGTTTTCATTCTGAACAGTTCGACCTTCCACATTCATTGCAGTTCCAGTTGTGCACTGAAGTCATTATTTACGAAAAAGCACTTCGTGCGTAAACGCAAGAAAAAAAAAGTTAACGCATGTTGCTGCTGATTTCCCGTGTACTATTGTATTCTGTACGGACATTCTGCTTTCGTTTTCATTCTGAACTGTTCGACCTTCCTCATTCATTGCAGTTCCAGTTGTGCACTGAAGTCATTATTTACGAAAAAGCACTTCGTGCGTAAACGTAAGAAAAAAAAAAGTTAACGCATGTTGCTGCTGATTTCCCGTGAACTATTGTGCTCTGTTCGGACATTCTGCTCTCGTTTTCATTCTGAACTGTTCGACCTTCCACATTCATTGCAGTTCCAGTTGTGCACTGAAGTCATTATTTACGAAAAAGCACTTCGTGCGTAAACGCAAGAAAAAAAAAGTTAACGCATGTTGCTGCTGATTTCCCGTGAACTGTTGTGCTCTGTTCGGACATTCTGCTCTCGTTTTCATTCTGAACAGTTCGACCTTCCACATTCATTGCAGTTCCATTTGTGCACTGAAGTCATTATTTACGAAAAAGCACTTCGTGCGTAAACGCAAGAAAAAAAAAGTTAACGCATGTTGCTGCTGATTTCCCGTGAACTGTTGTGCTCTGTTCGGACATTCTGCTCTAGTTTTCATCCTGAACAGTTCGACCTTCCAAATCATTGCAGTTCCAGTTTTGCACTGAAGTCATTATTTACGAAAAAGCACTTCGTGCGTAAACGCAAGAAAAAAAAAGTTAACGCATGTTGCTGCTGATTTCCCGTGAACTGTTGTGCTCTGTTCGGACATTCTGCTCTCGTTTTCATCCTGAACAGTTCGACCTTCCACATTCATTGCAGTTCCAGTTGTGCACTGAAGTCATTATTTACGAAAAAACACTTCGTGCGTAAGTGCAAGAAGAAAAAAGGTAACGCATGTTGCTGCTGATTTACCGTGAACTGATCTGCTCTGTTCGGACTTTCTACTGTCGTTTTCATCTTGTATTGTTTGACGTCCCTCATGCCTTGCAGTTCTTTCTGTATACGAAAATTATTATTTACGAAAAAGCATTTCAAACTTAAACGGAAGAAAAACTGTGAACGCATGTTGGTGCTGACTTCCCGTGAACTGATATGGTGTCTTCGGACTTTCTACTCTCGTTTTCATTTTGCACAGTTCGAACTTACTTAATATCTTACAGTTCTAATTGTGCTTCGAAGTCGAATCCCACAGAAAAAAATCTCTTGCGTAAATACAGTTAAAAAAGGGAAAGAACACATAATTCTATGGATAGCCCATGAACTGGTCTGTTAATTATATGACTTTCTCCTGTGGTGTTCATTGTGGGGATCACAGTAAAGAAAATTAAAATTTGTGTTTAAGTGTTTCGAATGATCTAAATGCTCTTCTGAAGTGCTCCATCTACTTCATATGGAATTCATTCTCTGCTGCAACATTGTAGCCATATTTGTTAGTTGGGCTAATATTCACAAAATTTCAGAAATCTTTATGTTACACAAATTTATCTTTTACGTAAACACACACGGAAAAGGCCGTTCACTCATATTTTCCCTGATATATCGTATCCTGTTATACATGCACTACGAATTTATTTCGTCTATTTTCATATAAAATATATTTCCAGCCATATCCTGCAATTTGAGAAGGTGAAAGGAAGTGGAAATTTCTTATAATTGTTCAAGATAATGGAATTCCTAAATACCATGAAGAGATGCTTAAACGTTTGTGTCAGCTGATATTTTAGACTGTCAATCCTGTGTTTGCGTTCTCTCAACTCGAATTCCTTCTATGCAGTTCTATCTTGGCCAAGCCTTCTGCCAGCATGAAACTCACTGTAGACTTACCAATCAATCTACTCTGTCTGCATAAAATATTTTTATGCTTAAACACTTTAAACGAAAAACACTAACTTATGATTCTCATTCCTCATTAAATGTTCTGCCTTTTACCGGACATTAAAATAGCATATTCAGTGCTATGCCGCATCATCTTAGCCATATTTTAGAATTAAACATGACATTTTTATGTGTACTGAATGTACGATGTTCTTTATAAAGTAATACCATGTTCAAAAACACATATACACAAAAATAAATAAATTAATTAATTAAAATAAATAAATAAAATAATACTGCATTCGATCTTTCATGAACTCTCTTGCTTCCTTGAAAGATAACTTGTTTATCTTCTATTATTACACTTTATACATAGTGCTTAGTTCGGCAAGATATTTTATAGTGTAGTGAGATCTCCGATATCAACATTAAATAATTATGGTTGAACGAAAAAAAAAAAACCCTATATGTTTATGTGCTTGTCATATTTTGTACAGTGTTTTTACTGTGTTTGGACAGTCTGGACTTCTCTAATTGATAATGAACTAAATTTTACAGTCACACAATGCAGTTCTACAATAGATATAAGTTGCGTTGTCTGATGATCAAATACTATTAAAATCTCGAAAAAGCATGTTATTCACTATATTGTTTTATCTAATTAAAATATATAACAGTTAAAGAAACTTCATTATTATATATGTACAATTTAATGTAAGTCTTCAAATATTTTAGGTTGACGTCAATTAAAAATGATTAATTATACTTATGTAAAACTTGAATAATTTCCTATAATTTTTTGACATTAATAGGAGAGTAATCTATTTTATTATAAATTTATCACTGGAAGCGTGAATTTCTTAATCAATTGGAAATTTCTTTACTATTATTATTACAAATATAAAAACTTACCTGTAAAAATTTGGATCTTTTACTTTTAATGTCTAAAGGCAATATTTGAAAATATAATAATCGTATATATTACTAATTATTGCTGTAACAGTAAAGCTATTTCCTTGAGAAAATCCTGGCTAAAGACATACATATCTTTTTTAATTTAGTTCCTTAATCTCTTACTTTTTCCATGTTTACGTTAATTGCCTTAATCTTTTTCATTATATTATAAAAAATAATTCAAATAAAGAAAACTGTTTTCTTAAACTGTAGAAATATTGAAGGCATCAAAAATTATTTTCTTTACTGTGTTTAATCTTGATAAACAATTTATTTGGAGGATAAAAAAAAAAAAAAAAAAAAAAAAAAAAAAAAACTTTTATGAGATCTGTATCTCCCAATCTCTCAGGAATTTCTCTATTAAATTTATAAGCCTCCACACTCTTGCACACTAACTGAATCTAAAATTTGATTTTATTTATAAGAGAGACTATTTTTTGTTACTTTCCTGCAATTTTTTCAGAGAGATATTCTGCAGTCACTCTGAAAAGATCTAGTATATTCAGAATAAAACTGATCCATTTTTTTTTTACGTTTTACGCATTAGATATATATATTTAAAATAAATTAATTATGAAATAAATTTTTGAAATTCATAAAAGCTCATGATATTTTTAATTATATTATTTTTCTTTACTGCAAGAGACTTTTTATTTTCAGAGGAAAATTCAAGTCACATTTTTGGTATTTTTAATCCAGGACATTGACAACTGCTTAGTTGTAGACAAATGTAAAATGAATTCAAAACATTTTTAGGTATTAAGTAAAATAGTAAAACATGAGATTCATATATAATAGTTTGTTGAATGGATAATTAAACTTAAAAAAAATTTTTGATATACCTTTCAGTGAAAAAAGTTTAATTTACCGTAATTAAAACTTAAAAAAATATATAATCATTTTAAATTCTTATAAAATGATACTTTTCGATGTCTTTTAAACTATATTATGAAACATATCAATGTGTAAGTAATTTCGAGATACCTTATTTTGCAGTTTGAAACTTCCCTTGACATTTCGTTCAGTCTGTGAAGCACTTTGAACGTCCTTTTCTTATAACTGATATGTTTTACGCACTTTGAATTATATTCGATGGGTATGTTAAAAATTAATTAACTCTTTCTAGTCACTATATCTGCCAGCAGCACTATTATTATTATTACTATTTGTGAAAATATTCTAGAACCGACCAATCACTTTAAGAATACCTAATTTACTTGTTATATTTGTTTGCTGGTAGAGAATGGTTCATCTCTCCGAATGTACCATTTGGAAAAATTTTACAACAGATTACTTCTATTATTTAAATCATTAGAATCACTAAATTTCTATAAATCTGCACCCCTCAGAAACTGCCAACTACTGTCAGACTGCGTTTAGCGTGGAAAATTGGCAAGCTGCCAGTAAAAGTGAATCCGAATGCACCGGTCGATGAGGGGAGAAACCGAGCGGAGTGAATGCACCGTCTTGTTCATTGAATTCTTATTTTAAGTTCAATTGATTTAATAATATCCATCTGAATTTTGTGGTTGTATTTATAAGCATAGTATTCCTAAAGAATAAAATGGCTGGAACATCTAAGAATAAATCATCTCGATGCAATTCGGCAAGCGCACATCTGACTGACACCCCCAGCAACTAATGTAAAGGCCCGTTTCAGCCTCTAAACCGGATGTTTACGTTTTTATCGAATCCTTAGTCAAATAGTACTACCAAGAGAGCTGTCAGACATGCCTGTAAACTGAGGGGGAAGGGGGGCTACATGGACTGTGTCTGCTTAGTAGTCTCTCTGTAAGATTTTCAATTTATTTATATTTACCGAAAAAGTTTAGAAACGAGTATTTTAATAATATTTAAATTTTAATAGCACAAAAATTTTATTAATAGTCATTTTATAAAAATAACAGCGAATTTGTTGGCGAATTTCACATCCAACTGACGGATTTCTGTAAGATTAATTAATTTATAGTTTTGGGCTGTACGCAGTGCCAAATTTTAGATTTTTCATTTTAAAAAATGTTAATGAAATGAATTGTAAGTATTTTAAACATGCGATATTTTTTAAGCAAATATTTTAGGAAGAGTTATACGTACAACTTTCCCTAGAATATTTCATTTTCGATTACTAATCTTTCCTTTACCGATCGACTCGATTATTAAAAGGTTGCCAGTATAACTTTCGATTACTAGCCGGATACCTTAAACTTTAAGCCACTGAAACATCTGTCTTAGTTGTTAAGAAATTCAAATATGAGCTAAGCTGATTCGTTGGTTATTGAATGGGGTTAACATTTCACTAACAATGACTATTTCAAAGCTTCCCAGTTAATAGTCGCCATCCTCTGGTATATTTCTTCCAGCTGCAACACCAGTTTACATTGCATTGCATCGACAGAGTTTCACAACAAAGCTACGCTTGTGTAAAGATATATTTTCTGTTTAAAATATTATTTAAAACTGTTCAAGATGTGATTGCAGAAAAGTGCTTCCATCGTCACGTAAAGATTTCAGGATTCTCTATCAGCAGTACTTTGTGCAAGTGGAACCGGAAAAATATATGCTACAACTCTCTTAAATAAACAATAAGCTAAAAAAAAATGTCGATTATGAAGCACTCGATAATATATTTGTTTTCATATTCATACACAAGTATTTAATAATTAAACTAAATAGACTAAAACTCTATATCTCGCGTTCTAGTTAACCGATTTGTTATAGTTATATAGTTATATAGATTTGTTAGTTGTTGATAATCTAGTTAACCAAATGCAAAATTTCATTATGTGAATACGAATTTCAGACTAGTTTAATTCCCAGAAAATCGGGTTACCCGAAAAATTCTTAAAATAAAAATCTTCATATTCGATTTTTAGTATATACCCAAATCGAATTCTATGCTCTTCTGGAAATATACAGAAACTTTTAGCATTTCAACGATTTCGTTTTGTGTGGAACAGTCTCTCTTCATACAAACAATAGAGGAGAGGAGGGTATTATGGAATACCATATACGTTTCTACCTATAACTTTACAGGTTTTTGAATAAAATACCCAAAATCATCATGAGTACATACTATAACTAATTGAAATGAAATGTCCCCTGTAAAGAAAACACTACTGATTTTGTTGTTGTAGAAAAAATTATTTTTTAAAAAAGTTACGAATGGAGTATAATATGGAATAGTCGGGTAATATGGAATAGGTGGTTTAAACCATTGAAAAACTAACTATACTTCATAAAAGTCATTTTTAACTATGAATCATATTTTTAAGACTACGCTCGAGTCATTTCTGCTTCGTTTCTCTATTTAGATAAGCCGCAGACATAATCTTCTTTCTCTGCTCCGGTACAGTCAAGGTAAGCCCACAGAGAAAATCTGAAGCATTGAATACAAATTTCACCTCATTGATCTTTAAAGAATTTTCAGTTACAGCAGATGCATTCAGTGTGTTCGTTTTCCGGTTCTTTAGCTGCTGGAATGAAATCCATTGCACTATTACCTAGTATTCCATAATGCCCGACACGCCGTCTAGGAAAATGAACCTTTAAACTGTTGGGCAAAACACTGTCTGCTAAAAAACCAAAACAGTGCAACAAATACAATTCTTTTAGTGTACGTTATGCATAAAATCAATGTTCAGATCACAAGTATACTAGTAGGTTAAAATGCTTGCAAACTTATCAGTAAAAACTCTTGAAAATCACGAAACACACTTTATCCTGTGGAGAGTGGTACGGCGACAACAAGGGGTCAACTTTTACTGCATTGTGACACGAGAATCTTTCTTGAGTAGTTCGTATTATTCCCATGTGACAACAGCACCTAACAGAGCCAAAACCTCGGTATTCCATATTTCCCGACTATTCCATAATACCCTCCTCTCCTCTATCATATTATTTGCGGGGGGGGGGGGGAATAATTTGTGTAATTTGGAAAAGCTATTTCAAACGAATTAGAATGGCAACTTTCCCTTCAAGCCTGATGACTGTGACTTCAATAGTCACAGTCATCAGGCTTGAAGGTAAAGGCACAGTAAATTGCGACAGCTAATTTTGTCGCACATAATTCACACTTTTGTTTACTCTCGGAAATAAAATGGAGCTGTAAATAGCGAAAAATTGCTTAAAAATTAGAAATCGGCATCCCCAGAGATAGCGTTTAACAACTTGGAGGAATTTGGAAACACGACAGATTTTACGTGCACCAGCTCCCATTAGCGTATACGATCCCACAGCAGTCGGGCTGAGAGGAAGTTGACCCTCCCAAGCACTGGCCACGCTGGATGCTACTTCCCTTGCCGTGTTCTTGTGGGAACGGAGTTTAGCGCCCAGACCACTACGGGACGGAAGTCTCAAGAATGCGTTCCATTTTTTTCAAAATGAGATAAATTTCGAATTCGCTTGGTATTTATTAAATTTAAAAAGATAGTATCAAAATCCGATGATAAGTGGCACTGTAATATGCATAAAGTTATTTAATTTGCTTGGCGGAAAACAACTGGCGCACTCACTGTACCATGTGACAGAGACGGCCCGAGGGGCGTGCGGGGCCCCAGGCGAAGCGCAAGAAAGCAAAACGAAATACGGGGCCTCTTCTCTATCATGTCTTATGAGATAGCAAAAAAATGGCCCAGGAGCGGGGCCTCTATAAGCGCGGGGCCTTAGGCGATCGCCTACATTCGCACCCCCCTTGTGTCGGCCCTGCATGTGATAACTGACAGTTACCTTTAACGACCAAGGTAGCCTCTTTTTCGAGGGTGGGAGACTGGATTGCCTTTCGTTCTCTGAAAGAATACCAGCTTACCCAGTTGTTTCCTATCTGTGTAGCATCTTGTTTATGAATGATGTAGGTAATGGACCCCTTCGTATCTTCTTCATTCGATGGAATTCTTTTAGAGAGTTCTGGCACTAAAAGTGCATTTTACCAGCAGTTTTTTTCTTGCAGCGTAAGCTCAGGCCCAGCGACAGGATTTTCGTGCCCCAGGGCAGGTTTTACGACGGGCCCCCTCCCCCTCAAAAATAACTTTCATTTTTTTTTTTTTAATCTAGAAGGTTTATTTTTAACACTTTAGAATTGGTGCACTTTAAATTTATCGTAGGCCATATGTATAAAACCTTGTACATGATAAAGCTTCCATAAAAAAATTGTAAGTATTTTATCAGAATTATTTTACAGTAATGCGTACATAATTCTGAAATTCTTACAGTTAAATTATTAGTACTACATACCGTATTTATGTACCATTCCCTTAATTTGTCATCCATTTTATTAATTTAAACTCTTATTCTACTACTTTATATGAATTGCAGGTAATTAACTATAACCATACTTGTCATATAGATATTTAGAATTTCGTTTTGCTTTTTATATGAACTCCACTTAAGAAGTCGCTCCGCTTAGTTAATCGTTTTTTAGTTGTTCCGAGAATGGTGTACTAACGAGGTTTGACTGTACTTAGGCTACTGTTTAAACGAACAGGTGTAAGCCGCCGTTCTTGTGAACAACGGTTTTCAGTTGTACCCAGAGAGATGGTATTCATTTATTGTGAAAAAACACTCAAAATACTGGTGTTAAACGATAAAGTAATTAAAAAACTTTGTAAAAAACACACATAAGAAGTAAAAGGAAAGAGGATACGCGTTTCGTTCAAAAATTGTTTTGAACTTCTTCAGTCCAAGCCCTTCGACGTAAAGAACACAGGGAACTGAAAAGAGAAAAACTTTTTTTTTCTCTTTTCAGTTCCCTGTGTTCTTTACGTCGAAGGGCTTGGACTGAAGAAGTTCAAAACAATTTTTGAACGAAACGCGTATCCTCTTTCCTTTTACTTCTTATGTGTGTTTTTTACAAAGTTTTTTAATTACTTTATTCATTTATTGTGTTTAACGTTATACTCATAAATCAAATTCTATTTAATCGCCAAAATGAGCGTTAATTACTCCGATATCTTTGAGAAATCTCTGCAGTAATAAATTTCAACTGCGTGTAATTACTGCGTGTTCAACTGCAGTAATAAATTTCTTGCGTCGGACTGTATTGCTAACGTTTCACCATGCCTATGCAGCCGCACTATGGCCGAGTGGATAAGACACTGGAGATGGTAGATGTCTGAGATATCTAGACCCCTTATTCGGGCCTAACACACAACTGTCGATCTGGAGTTTTAAGCTACTTTCTCCAGATGTAACGTGAAAACTTGTTAGAACCCTTTAAAGAGTCATCCTCCCAAGGCACTCTCATACTGATGTGTAATCATGTCCTGGCACAAGACACAGTAATCTTGCCTAATATAGGGAAACTGCATGTGCAACAGTACTTTATGTGTACAGATAGTGCGCATTCTGCAGTCACTTGAGTAACACACGGCTGTATAGATTCTGCTGCAGTACTTCCGCAATATTAAATCGAATTTTAAAAGTATGAAGTGGATGATATTTTTAAGACCTTTAAGATATTTTTAATCCTTTCAAAGCACAAATTGTCGCAGATGAATCAAAGTCGTATGTGTGCTTGATAAATTCAAGCTTCCCCAATTATAAATTGACGTTTTTGATATTTTCCCCGTTGACATTAAATTTAGAGGAGAGGTTTGTTTATGTCACACAAAAATATCAGCTATGGTGGTTGCTATGCTAGTCGAAATGCTCTATGCTACGCTGAGGGATGCCACGGAAGATATCATTAGGCCAAGGTACGATGTTGGCAAAATTTGTAATGGGTACTAAGGTGGATGCACCAGAAACTGACACTTTAGTAGATATAATTTATAAGAATAAGCATTTATTTCAGAACTGATTTTATTTTTTTATTTCATACAAATGAAGATAAATGTCTAAACTGGCACTAGACAGTATCATTTCATAAAACCTCTGAAGTAAGAGCTTATTATAATCAATTATCTGGAGAAGTGTCAGTTACTGGTGCACCTACCGTACTCTGTGTTTTCGGTAGGTGAGCCTATCATACATGGGAAAATCTAGAGCACAATCGGGGGGGTGGTGGAAATTTGATCTAATGGTTGCTTTCTGAAGTTCTATTTTAGGCTTTCTGTCTTGCATAACAATGACATATTTTTCCCAATTTAAATCTATGCTGTTTTTCTTTAACTGGTCTTGACATGACTTGTATAAGTCGAAAAATAGAGCTTCCAGTAATGGTTCTGAAAAGATGGAATGCAATATTCTAGTACTTGATCAAGAAGCAAAGAAAGGAGAAGTCATTGATTAAATACCTGGTCTAAAATACGAGAAAGGTTAATTTACCTTGAAAAAGGAAAAAAAAAACTCTCATGATCATAGATTTTTATGATGCATGTTTTGAAAAATTTTAGTTGTAATCTATTTAAAGCTTAAAAAATGTTGTATATATGATTTTTTGGAGCGTTTTTATTTAAAACAAAAATAAAAGAGCACATTTTAACAAAACGACATTTTTTTTTCAAAAGGAGCAAATCCAAATTACATTTTACTTCAATTTTGATTATGAATTGGGGTTTTACTTCATTTCTTTCAAAAATGAAACTGTGCTTGAAATTGCCTAGATACTAATGATTACTGTGTAGCTTTTTAATAATGCCCGCAAGTAGCAAAGGGGCTATAGTCCGTCAGTCGGAATACGGAATGCAGTTAAGACTACGCAAAGTGCATGGAGGGAGGAATTTATTTCATCGTGAATTTAAATCTTTTCGCGAGTGCTTTTGTTCTTTCATTATCGCATTATCAACAAAATTTCGCAAATTCCCAATTCCAGTTTTTTAGGAATACCTCGAGATAAGTCGCAGGGCAGTTACGCAACGTTTCTCATGCGGACAATCCGTAACTGGGTTGTCCGTACAATTTATGGGCTACCCGAAGTTCCAACTGGTTTAGTCGTACACCGCGTGTGGGCACCGATATTTTCTTCTTTCCTTTTCTGATTTGCCCGTATTTTCATTTGTTGTAAAGTAACCGTTTAGTACTAATATTTTTCAGTAGATGGCGTAATTTGTGCATGCTACTGAAATTCTTTTCATCCGAGGTTTTAATCTGAAATGGGAATTTCAGTTCCAGGAAATCTTTACTTGAGAACTGCTGTAAAAAATGACTTTTTTGTCTACGTTTCTTGTAAAAATGAGACTAGGTTAATTTCTTAAAGAGTTCTGGTACTGCCGCAATACCAAAGTTGAAAGTCTAACAATCTCTTTCAAAACGGGAGCTAATGCAGCAAGTTTGCCCAACCTTTCGAAACTTTTCGTGTTCCTAGACACGGTCAATGTCCATATGGAAACTACAAATGCAGTCCAGAGACTGCGATGCCTTTGGGATTTAGGAATAGAAACAACAGATGCCAATTTCAAAAAATCTGTCAGATATATGTGTAGGGTTTCCTTTGAAACAGGAATTATTTTCCTTAACGTAGTAAAATGTTTCGAAACCTTTTCCCCAACATCTGAAATAAAGTACTGACCAAATGGGGTTTTACCCCACCAAATAAGGATGCAGATGGAGTACCCACAGAGCCACAAGTAAAATGGGTCAAAAGGGGCAGGTGCTGTTGCTATTTGTAATGCCCTGTGACAACCGCGGAGCGGTGCCAGATCCTCCGTATAGGACTGCGATGGGCGATGG
>JAWZYV010000350.1:0-16034 GCA_038373885.1 Cheiracanthium punctorium
CTTTCAAATTTTCGTTTTTTCCAGGTTAACCCTTCTCCCTAATTCTACTTTCTCTGTAAAATACTTATATAAATCTTTAGCTTTCCCAGAGAAATTTACATTTTGAAAATCTATGAAGCTGGCACTCGGAGTGAAATAATGTTCCTCAAAAATTTGAATTATTTCTTGAAAAGAACCACAATTAAGGCACTGCTCCTCGGCGGCTCCGAATTTTATTCGTACTATTAGAACTAAACGACCCAAACATAATTTACCATTATTATAATTTTTAATAAAATATTAATATGAATTATGAATTATTAAATTAATATTAAAAAAATTATGAATAGAAACTTAGCCAAATTTTGAGGGAAATAGATGCAGAAAACAATATTACATGGCTGTGCAAAATTTAAAATTTTTATGTTCAGTAGTTTAACTTACATTAATTAAAATGTGTTATTTTAATGAGTTAAGGGACCATATATAAATTTATTAAGTGACAATTTTTGAACATTGCGTAAAGTAAACGTAAATTAGATTTTTTTTTGTCCAAAAACACAGTAAAAGATAGCGGTATTTAAAAAATATCAAATTGTGAAGCAAATAAATTAAGAGTTTTTTTTACAGTTTTATGGTGATTCTATGAAGCGTCTATTGTTGCGTCCACTACCATATACCCCAAATAAAATATTTTCCATGTATAGAATTAGATGCAGTAGATTTATGTCTTCCAATACAAAGTTCTATTTCTGAGAAACTGACATCCTCAACATTCCAGGCACGAATTTGACCTTTTTTTAATATTGGAAACATCAGGTCTTTGGACTTCCCCATACATTATCAAACATTCAACAAACATTCAAAATCACGTTTTTCTGTCTAAATTCTCATCTTCTATAAATTAAAATACCGCCAATAGTCTATTAAGAATATTGTACATTGCAGACGATAATATTAAATGAAGGAAGCGAAATAACAAACACAATGATAATATTGGGTCGGCAAAAAAGTAATTGCGTTTTTTACATGCACTTCAAACAAATAAATTTTCAGTCATGAAACCATTCTTCTTGTTCGACCGTAGATGAGTAACATTCCTGCTGGTAGTCAGAAGAGCAGAGAACGGTCTCTCACTCCTGGCAACATTTATCCTGTCTAAGCGAACCTTCAAGAGAAATACTCAATAACAATTTCAAAATTAGAAAGATTTTCAAAATAGTAAGTATTCGTTTTGCATTTTTTCCTTTAAATCATGTGTACGAACCAAGGAAGTAATGGACTCACGGATCATTTGGACCACTGACGAAATATTCTAATTTCTACCCCTGATATTATCAGCACAAAGAACTTTTAAGTATTGAAAGAGTGTTTCCCTTCAAAATAATATTTATTTCTTTTAACTCTCACAAGCGAAATGAATGAAAGGCGTAATGTTCGGAACCTACAAATAGCGTTTTTCAATTTGAAGAAAGTTCCTTAAAATCGCGCAAAAAAGAATGTGCAATATCTCCGGAAATTATCGCAGAAAATTAGTGAAAATTTATATTTAGGGTAATTTGAATTTTTTTTTTTCGTTTAATAAAGTCAAAATACAGTGTTGCCATTGAGAAAAACGAAGTTGATGCAGGGCCCGATTCTGACCAACAGGGTCCTCGGGCATTGATGGATTTAGGCGGCCCCGATCTATGAAATTTGTTATATTTTTTATAAAATTTTGATAGAAAAAAGAATATTCCAGAACAGCATTTGAAATCGGGTGGCCCTTTCGAGCCAGGGGCCCTGGGCAAAGTCCCGATTTGCCCATGCGATGGCACTGTCTGCTTGAAGATCAGTACTCTAAAATTAGTTTTGCTTCTTTTAATGGAATATGCCAGAAAATGAAATTAAAACATACAATTTAAAATTTCAGTATTTATATGGCCCCTTAAAGGTTTACCATAACGGGACATTTTTAAACTTGGAAAAGTCACTTAAATCACAATATTTGCTCCTTCATGAATCGATGAATTTTAGTCGTAGAATATGTTTATATATATATATATATATATATATATATATATATATATATATATTAATTGTGCATGAAATTGTAAAAAGAAAATTTTTTTCTAAATGTAACTGATAGGGCCGGGGGACCGTATAAAAATTTAAATTTCGTAATTTTTATAGAAATTGATTTATTGACTTCGAATGCTTCTAATATAATAGATTATATAATTTAAAGCCTTTTTGCAATTGGAACTATGTGTCTCTGACTAACGGTTTAGGAAATAGTCATTGGGCACCGTTAGCACTGGACTCCCTATATAGATAATTACATACAACAAACTATTTATAACTAAGAAATATAACACAATAGACGCTGAAAATTGGGAAAAGTTTTAATCTATGAATAAAATTTTAAAAAGTCTGAAAAAATTAAAAACATCCTGAGGCCCAAAATAGGATAAAAAAGCGTGAGACTCAAGAATAAAATCCTGAAACTTGGCACGTCTGTGAATAATATACAATACAATAAAATATTAATGTTTAACATGCTTTATAACAGAATTGACTCACCCCTTAAAAAAGTCAGCCCGCGTCTAAAAAGTTCTTATTAAAGTCAGCAAATTAATTAATTAACATCGCGAGGCTAAGTTAAAAACCAGTTATCAGTTCAGTTAAAAATTGCATTGTTTTGATGTTAAATTTTCTTTAGTTTGGATTTTATTTAAGCCAAATTAGCGAGTTTTATTATTTATTAGTGACTCCAAAACCAATTTTTTGATTTCATTTGATTTGATTTTGTAGTCATAGCAAAGTTATGCGAGGGCTATCTGCCTAAATCGGGGATGTCTTGAGAGGAGAAATTTTTAAGGTTTTCTAACGCGCACTTACGTTCCATCCGATGAAAAGTGCCAAAAACTCTAGATCGTTAGATCGACGGCCGCGCGGTAGGCCAGAACCCTGGACCTTCACACTTTGGCCATTTACCATGTTAACTGATCCACTCGGTTATGGTCGGCAACAAATTTTCTGCATTTGCCTCAGAAGGAGTGGAGTAAAATAATTAAATTAACTGGAAAGAAATAAAAGTTCTTTTTCTTTGTTTTCCTTTTCTTTTCTTTTTTTTGTGGATAAGTATTTTAGTTTCATAAGTAGCTGTAAATGAAAACATTGTAAACGGTAGTTCTGAAATACGTACATATCTAGAAGTAAATAAATATCAATACAAATAAATAAATAAATACACACACACACACACACACACACACACACATATATATATATATATATATATATAAAATGACTAACATTATACATATATATATATATATATATATATATATAATGTATCACTAACATGTGCTGTTTTGTTACCCTGAACCTCATATGAGGCTCCTACTTCAAATAGAAATATTTAGAGAGAAAACAATTAAATTTAGTATTTTTTCTTTCAGTGATATCAATATCATTAATTCATGTAGAAAGTATATGAGGCTCTTAACTAGATGCATAAATCGTGCCTAGACTGCAGTACTAGTCAATTTAGATCACTTTTACAGTTTTCGCTTCATTGTTTCAGGAGAAAAATTAAGAAAATATTTACGCTGCTTCTTTTTAAGGTAAGTATAGTTTTTTTTTTTTTTTTTTCCCTCAACCTTTACCTAATATGTGCATCCTTTTAAATTAATTTTAGCACAACAAAATGCTTCGAAAATGCAGAAATTAATCGAAATTAGAAAAAAAAATATTTTTGCATGATTTATAATAGTATTTCAGATGCATTAAATGCTGCACAGATTTTTTTCTCTGATTTTTCATAAATTCGGTGACGAGAGGGTTAAACAGATTAGTTTAGTAACCTTATTTCTATACCTTATTTCTAATATCGGTTTTATCCTTTAGAGCACTAGCTTCTCGACTCCGTTTCCTATCCCGGCTAACCCTAAAATATAACTGACATTGGACCGTTCCGTGCCCAAAACCAATTCTCTTTTCATTGCGTCACGTTGGTTTGCAGGTGCAGAACCAACATTGCTCCAATTACCACCTTGCCAATACCGACGCTAAATCGTTAAAGAAGGTGCTGGCCCGTCACGTATCCGATAGGGCTGTATTTGCTGGGAGAAGAAATGGTCACCTGGGATGGTCTGTGCAACGTCACATTGTAACTAACTATCAGTTACACTGTGATGTCACATTTCAGCATTACACGTTTGGCATGGATGGACGTCACATTAGGGGGGCAATTTTCGCATCGCATTTGTGATGCTAAGAACTTGAAGATTTGTGGTACCACCACAACGTCAGTGTCAAAATGAATGAAGTATGGGTGCATTTACAAGAACGACTCATTAATCTACTGAAAATTTAAATACTAAGAACACAGTGAGGTGTATCAGACTAAATTTCGCGCTATTTACGAGGCTCAGTGGAAAGGTACGAAGAAAGTGGGTGCACAATTTTTAATAAAATACAAGTTTAGTCAGATAGATTTCAAGCATTCAAACTATACCTAAACAGTGAACAAAAATCCACAAATAAAACCGATAAAAGAACTTTTACTTCGCTTAAAGAGGGAAGTTGTTTTTAAAGATATTTTCACATATTTGTGCGTTCTTCTGTGAATATTGTTTACTGTTGTAAATAACCGTTCAGTGTAATCCGTTTCCCATCCCTTCTTATTAAATAAAGTTAGCTATTCTTGTTATGGAATATCTTAAAGAAAATACCCTAACTTCGTGAGCAGAGCCTCTTGGGTATCAATATCAGTATTTGAATAATAAAGTATTGAAAATAATTTCTATTAATTTCATTGCATTTGGAGTTCGCAAGAATGCATGGAAGTTTTAACTAGAAACTATTGTATCTCTAATGAACGGTGGTTTCATGACAAATCCCCATAAAAGAAACCGATTACATTTAAATCCGAAATTTAGAGCTGTTTGAATAAATATTGCAGAATCCTATTGCTGGTCTGTGGAAAGATTTTAGAAATCGAAATGTTTCTTTCTTTGTAAAATAAAACGCATTGCATTTCAAAGCTGAAATTTGTTCGGAATATTCATTTTAAAACCTGAAATTTGCATATAAGCAGTATGAAGACGGTAAAGTGGAGAAAGAAAAAATATATATGTATGTATATATTTGTTTTGTGTGTGCGTGTGTGAAATGCGTTATGATGTTGAGTTGAATGTATGTTTCTCCCCACATTTTGAAACCAAAAGAAATATTTTGTTTCCTTTAGAATGTGTTGTTTGAATAAAAGAGAATATATTGTGTGATTATGTGTTTAAAAGAAAAAAAATTAAGCTTTTTGAAAGCAAAAATATACTTCGTTACTGATATTCATATTGATTAGTAAAATCTCTTCGTAAAATATTCTCATTGAGGTCCTTACATGTCTACCAAAGGAAAGAAATAGTAGAGACTTAAAAATGTTTTCAAGTTATTCCGTTACGTTATATCTCGAATGTGATTAAACAATAAATGAATAAATGAATAAATCTGTACTAAGACGGATATTAGAAGTTTTGCATAAGTTAGTTTATTTATTTTTTCTATAAGCATAATATTTGCACAAAATTAGGCCGATATGAAATTATTTTTAAACAGATAACTCAAAAAATAAATCAATAAAATGTCGGTTTCTGTTTCTACAAGATTTGAATTTTATTTAAAGCTCTTACCGTTATGAGAAGATAAAACGCTTGTAAATATTTACAATTCTAAGAAGCGACACGGGAACATTCATAACATTTAATTTAGTATTCAAATATAATGAGTAAAAACATTTGGGAGTCAGGATTTTCATATAATGTATCTGGGATTGAACTCTGTAATTACCTTAAACTTGACAGCATAACTGAAATTATTTAAAAACATAAGCTGGTTTATTGGATTTTAGTACATTTTCATCCTCATATTCATTGTAATTCCCCATTTATGTACTACTAAAGCTTAATTAACAGATCATTTCACTTTTTGCCCAAAAAAATTCTTTAAATCAGTGGTGATTATTAGAACACTTCAGTCAATGCTAATTAGCACACCTCTTCGTCAGGCATAAGCATAGCGTCAGGTTGGGGGGCGCGTGATCCCTGCTTTGCTTGAAAATCTTTAGATTTAAGACACTTGTTTCAAAATTTAAGACAAAATTCCTTTTTCTATTCTTGCACTCGATGCATACTATCTCAAATTTCTGGTCATGCAAATTTTATGTCATGAGGCATCAAATATTTATCGAGCTTTTTCAGTCCTTACACAGAATGAAATCCGTAAGAAATGGTTTATAAAGACGATAGTAGGTATATAAAGGGTATACATATTGATTTTATGTTCTTAACTGCATATTTCAGAAAAAAAGACACTTTTAAGAAACAAGTATATAAGAATACATGCTAAATCCATTAAGGAATCAAAAGTTCAGTTGTCACCAGAACTTGTGCACTGCAGGTGTGTGTAATGCTGACAATATATATTACATTTTCCAATCTCGTGAATTTTCTGGGTCTTTTTTATAGAGGGAAATAATAAAATGTCTTATAAATAACTATAGAGAATCTTTAACCTTTAAAGAGCACACAAAATAAATTTATGTGGTCTTGTTTTTTTTCGACACCACGGATTGCAAATATTTGGGGCATTTGTGACCATTGGTAGGAGAATAAAATCATTTCCTTTTCTCTTGATAGTTAAGTACTAACACTTCTGTCGATACTAAAAACAAAACAAACGAAAAAAAGGGTTCAGACTAAAAAGTAAAAATCTACATTTAAAATTAGAAACTTAACGTGTTTTTTCAAAAGTCTTAGGGGAAAAAATGTTGGAGAAAAAGTGTATGAGAGGAGTTGAATGCTATGTAATCTGTCAGAACAACGGCTGTTTTATTTTTCTTTCATTGTTAAAAGCTTTAGATTATTTTAACTGTATAAAGGTGCTTATTGACATGTAAAAATAAATATGATATAAATATATATATATACTAGCTGAAGTACCCGTTCTTCGCACGGGAATGAATGGACTTTTAGATATTAATATTTGTTGTGATTACTATTTATTGTAATAAAGAGATATAGCAAAATGGATATCGCGTTATATTGTGTTCAA
This sequence comes from Cheiracanthium punctorium, assembly GCA_038373885.1. Classification (NCBI taxonomy): domain Eukaryota; kingdom Metazoa; phylum Arthropoda; class Arachnida; order Araneae; family Cheiracanthiidae; genus Cheiracanthium; species Cheiracanthium punctorium. The sequence goes on from JAWZYV010000350.1 coordinate 7,075, forward strand.
TAATCATGCATACTGAATTTCAAGGCAATCGTTTTTACGGTGCAGAAGGCGATGCGGCGTAGCACAATCTAGTGGCGAGTTTTAGCAAAACGGATACGGCAAAAATATTCTTCGCATTCAGATATCGATGTATACGAATTTTCATGACGATCGGCTGAATAGTCTTGAAGTTCATGTGTTGACGCGACATCTAGTGTCAAGTTATAGGAAAATGGATCGTGCCAAACTTTTCCCCGTGTTCAAATATCTATGTATACCTATTTTCATAGCGATCTTTCGCACAGTCAAGAAGTGATACACTGCAGGGCCATCTAGTGGTTAATTAAAGTAATGATTTGCTACAGCGCCGTCATGTGGCGAGTTATAGCAAAATGGATAACGCCAAAATATTCTCATTGTTCAAATAGCTATGTATACTGATTTTCATAGCCACCGTTTGAATGGTCAAAAATTTGGCCTGCTGCAGCGTCATCTAGTGGTGAGTTAAAATAATAATGCATTGCAGTGTCATCTAGTGGAGAGTAACATCAAAAGTAACGCAGTTAGAATATATTCTTCGTGCTCAAATGTGTAAGTATAAAAAATTTTATGCCGATCAGTCGAACGGTATAGAAGTTGATGCTTTGCAGCGCCATTTAGCGGCAAGTTACAGCAAAATGGATAGTGAAAAATATTCTCCGTGTTCTAATATTCGCGTGTACCAAATTTCATCGAAATTGGTTGGACGATATTCGCATAGCAAACGGCTAAACGGAATAGAATTCGACGTTCTGCTGCGCCACCTAGTGAAAAGTTAGAGGAAAACGGATAGCATAAAATCCTTCTCCATGATAAAAGACTTAGGTGAACCAAATTTCATGGTGATCGGTGAAACGGTGCTGGAGTTTTTCAACCTCCTACACACATACCAACATTCATTTTTATCTATAACCAGTCTTATTATACGTATATACCAGTCTCAAGTAAAATCCAGTTTCAAATCTAAGCCTCGCCAAAGTGCCAGCATACGCCATTTTGCAAGAGTTTTTTCAGGGAATAATTCGAAGCATTGCCTTAGCAGCAATCAAAATGATAAATGGTTCGACCGCCAGGCATTTATTTGAAAAGTGGAATCCCTTAATACAGCTTCATTTTTTAAATTATCAACTATAACATGTTTTATTCATCGTTACCTCGATGTACTAAATGCGAAGATTTCAATTTTCTCAAATTTGGCGGATTTCCCCCAAGTTAAATCAATGTACTCAATTGGCGAGAATTCTGAAGCTACATCGCTTGAAATGCCCTAATAACTGCATTATTTCTGCACGGATAGTTAAAATTTAATGCTGTATTCTAAGAAAACCTATACACTTGTTTTCAAAAATGCTATTCCCTTAAGCTCTCAGTAAATTGCGCCAAAAAGCCTAAAACTGTGCAAACCGCTAGAACTCACTCTCTAAAAATCGGCCTAGCAGCCATTTTTTTTTTCCGCCAAACTAAAAAAAATTACATATTAGTCTCGGATATCTTCGATCCTCATTGTTTTGCGTATAAAACATTTCATTCCTGCTCCGATTTCCCATGCACACGATATTATAATTAAAAAAAATATAACCTTACGAATATAAACTAACAAAAAAAAAATCATTATTATTCTTTTATTTTTACTTTGAGAATTTAAAACATATTATTCGGCAAAATCGCCACACATGGCAACCACGATCCTTATTTCACACTTTTTTCACTACAGGGGTTACAATTACGGAAAGCTTTTTGCGTGGAGAACATAAAAAATCTCTTAAATTCCGGGAACGGGTGGACTTTCAAAGTTTTTAAGTGGACTATCATTTATTCTATATTATTTTACATATCTGTGTAAAATTTCAGGCTGACAGGTCCATTTTTGTGGAATTGTATACTACCCAAATCAACAAATTGACAAACAGAATTTCATTTTTATTTATAAGATAACCTACGCTTGTTTTTAAAAATACCCTCTCATTAAATTGCGCCAAGCGCTAGAATCATAGAAAATCTGACACACTTTCAGATTTTTAAATACGCACTAAAGTGCTATATATAAAAAGAGTTATAATCCATGGGTCTTCCCTATTTTCGTTCCTTCTTTCATTAAGTTGGAAAGTGTATCATTATTCATGAGTGTGATTAAACAAAATTAAAATTGACATTTCTAACATCCTTTTTTCTGGATGTAATACATTAGATGCAGAAAAGCTGCTCAGAAAAATGCACAATTCCAACTGAATGAAAATTTCAAAAACTTATACGCAGGTGTATTCATAACCCAAATAGCAGACGATTAAATTACGATAAATAGCGCCAAGCGTTAGAATCCTCCTCAAAATCGCGAGAATGCTGAAGATAGATCGCTTGAAATCCCTTAATAACTGCATTATTTTCCCACGGATCATTAAAATTTAACGCTGTATTCTAATAAAACCTTTGCACTTGTTTTCAAAAATCCGTTTCCTTAAGCTCTCAGTAATTTGCGCCTAGCCGGAAACTGTGCAAACCGCTAGAACTCACTTTCTGGGCATTTGAGCCATTTTATTTTTTCGCCAAACTAAAAAATTTTAACATATTAGCCTCGGAAATCTTCAATTCTTATTGTTTTGCATATAAAACATTTCATTCCTGCTCCGATTTCCTATGCACACGATATTATAATTGAAAAAAATATAACCTTACGAATATAAACTAACAAAAAAAAATCATTATTATTCTTTTATTTTTACTTTGAGAATTTAAAACATCTTATTCGGCAAAATCGCCACACATGGCAACCACGATCCTTATTTCACACTTTTTTCACTACAGGGGTTACAATTACGGAAAGCTTTTTGCGTGGAGAACATAAAAAATCTCTTAAATTCCGGGAACGGGTGGACTTTCAAAGTTTTAAAGTGGACTATGATTTATTCTATATTATTTTACATATCTGTGCAAAATTTCAGGCTGATAGGTCCATTTTTGAAGATTTGTATACAACTCAAATCCACAAACAAATAAACAAACAAACAAACAAACAAACAAACAGAATTTCATTTTTATTTATAAGATTTTTAAAAAAGGTCATTAAAAGCTGTTTTCTGCCAATGGTCGCGCTGGCATCTAAGCTTTTGAATCCCAGGGACTAATTGATTAACTTGTTGTGGTCCTTTAAAGAATTTTTGAAACATATTTCCTAAGTGTTGTAAAGTCTAGACTACAACACTTAGGAAGGAAATAAGAATAATATTATAATAGATAGATAGAGATATTATAGAGATAATTCTTCAAAGAAGAATAAAATTTTTGTACAAAATTTTATTCTTCTTCTAAAAATTTTTAAACAAGAACTTTACCATTTATATTTTAATTTGTTTCGAAGCCAAAAAAAAAATAATAAACAAGCGAATTTAATTATTTTCGTAATACATTGGAGAGGATTTTAGACACAGACGCACCTTTTTCTTTTCTCTTACTTTCCTTCTAGTTTTTCTTTACATTTCTTTCTTTCTTTCTTTTTTTGAATGATTGAATTGAATGCTTAATTGAACTCTACCAACTACGTTTTTAAATCATGGTCATAATTACCCCAATTTCGAAAAAATAATGAAGTAAATTATGACAACATTCATTTAAAATTGTTTAACTACGTGAAAAGTGAAAACATCTCAGTGTCATTTTAATAAATTACAAAGACCTTAGTTACTGTGATTTCTCTCTCTCTCTCTATGTATATATATATATGTAACATAAAAAAGCTGAACTCACGTAGTATGGAATCCCAAGGAATTCATCGAGCAAGGGATAGCACATAATAACAATTAAAAAACTGGAACCAAGAAATAAAAATTGGAAATCCAGTGGCCATAAATATTGTAAAAAACAGAGATATTAAAGCCAAAGAGAAGTGGGAAAATAAGCCAGGTGAGAACATGTGGGCTTAAGCTAGGATTCCCATTAGAAAAAAAAAAAATTGGGGGAGATTTCTCACCCATCCAAAAATTTTGAGTAAGATTTCTGAAAGTTAAGTGAGAACATAAATATTGTTTAACATCATTTTATTTATTTATAGTACAATTTCAATAACACCGATTTTTCCGTTCATTAAAAAAATTTACAGCTTGATCATATAGAAAACTTTCTAAATTGATCTTTCCATCAGCTATTCTAATAAGATTGCTTAAATTTGCACTTGAATTGTTAAGGGATATTCAAAGTTAATGAATATTCAAATTTATTCAAAGAATCACATCCAGTTTAACTAAGCAAAAGAATTATTAACTATAATATTTTATCTAGTATAATAAAATTATATAAAATAACTTAATATTTATATAAATATTAAATTATATTATACTACAAAGTTGGTAAGATATAAATATGCGTGACAAAGTTAAAACACATATAGTTAAGTTCAAATTCTTACTGCAGTATAAGCTAGATTATCCTGCATTTAACCGGAAAATTTCAGCTTTTTTTTGGGGGGGGGTCTTCTTAAGATTGATTAACTCTTACTGTGAACGACAACTAAACTTAGAACGGAAGGGGGGGGGTTCAAATTTCAAACTGCCACAGGTTATCAATAATTCCATGAATCGTGGTGGTATATATAAAAAAAAAAAAAAAAAAACAGATGAAATGCTCTCAAAACTCATATACGATGGACATACATACAAAAACAAAACATTTTACAGCTGGCAAGCAGGAGGAGAAAAATCAACACGTCAGCTTAGCGCCGATAGCATTAATTAATATTCCCCCTCTGCTTTCCGATAATTTAACTGTGTTTTCTCTGAACAGAAACTCGAGAGAAAGGGGGGGGGGCGCTTCATTGCGGCCGCGGCACGCTGGTTATCCGACAGTAGTAGAGTAAAAACAAATTTTTGTATTTGTAAACTGGCGTTTTTAAACTTTCAAACAGCGTGCGAGAATCTCGCGCAGGTGGCGAATATTTTGCAGCGCGAGAATACCTCGCGCTGTAATATTTTTTGCGCCAGATTTAAGAAATTTATGCGAGATTCTCGCACTCTAGCGGGAACCCTGGCTTAAGCCTAACTACATGAACCTAAATAATGATGTGGAGATGGAATGGAAAATTGAAATGGAGTACTCCATTTGAAGTACCATACTCCCATTTCAGTTTAGAATAAAAGCAAAAATAGCTAGATTTCTCCAAGTTACCTGACAGAAGGAATCGTTTAACGTAACCTGGGGGTACGACCAGAGCTATTAGGATAAAATCAACGTGGAAGCTAACCAAACATGGAGGTCAAAGCTCAATTAGGTAGCCAATACTAGAAATCGATGCCAACAGAGAAAATTAAGTGACAAATAAAATAGGTAGAGCCAAGGAGTAAAAAGATAAAGTAAAAAAAAAAAAAACAGACAAAAATGCTGCCAAACCATGTTAATTTATCAAGAAATCCAAAAAATGGAAGGAAAAAAGATAAATAAAAATAAATAAATAAATAAATAAATAAAACAATTACTCTAGTAAAGCTAACCTATGAGCAACATAGTGTAAACTTTAATAGCTATGAAGTACTAAAGAAAGATGGTAAATAAAGAATTAAGGGGGTGGAAGCTATTGAAATTAATAATAATAATTATAATTATAATCATAATATTACACATGTATTAATTGTTATTAGTGCTAATATTATTCTATGATATACATATACATACATACATACATATATATATATATATATATATATATATATATATATATATATATATATGTATGTATGTATGTATATGTAAATTTGCACTTAGTAAGGGTTATTTTTGGTACAGTAGAGAAAAAAATAAAAATACTCCTCAAAAAGAATAAGTACCAGTAATCAGCAATTCTACATTTTTTTTAAATATTTTTTTTTTATAAAATATATAGATATATATTTTATGATTTTTAAAAAATATTTTTTAGAATTGGAAAAAACTAACACCAACCTCATCTTCACCATCCAATAATCTTATTTGGACATACAGTTTTATTTATTACGTATTAGATATATTATTTATTTTAGGAATCTACTTGGATATTTATATTTAAGACCTGTTTTATACAGGTATGTTAAGTTATTGGTCTTAAAACTTTTCGTACATAGAGACTGTATTCTATACTTATGATTGGAGATTATGTTTCTAAAAACAGATCTGTGCATACATGAAGAAAAATGAGTAAAAGCATTAACATGAAAATTAAAAGAATCTCTTTTATTTAATATATTGAATGACAGACTCTAATCATCATTAATTTTAAGTTGTAAGTCTAAAATGTCTATTAATCTACCGTCATTAGGAATTTTTATTAATTCTAGGGCTGAATGGTAAGCTGTTGGTAAATTGTCAGAATCATTACCTAGCCAGCCACGATACATCGAATTAACGTCGCCGTCGACGTAGTTTCGACGTAATCATCGACGTTAAAAATCCTTGGATATGTCCACGTGTTTGCCCGTCGAGCGCTGAACTTCTAGACGGCGTATCACCCACGAGGTGTGACCGTGAGAGATAACAATCTCGCTTAACTACGGCGTAAGAATGAAAAAGGGTGACCGCGAGGAAGAGAAAATCCCCGATATTGGTCGAACACTCGTCGCTATAACGGCAAAGGGAGACAGATTCTCGGAATCCGTTTATAAAATTCAGCTCATAGTGGTTGATTTTACGTTATACATTGTCGAATTGCTTCAAAAGGACAGAGAAATCCGGCTTATATTCGTCTAATAGAAGTCGTTCCTTAAAGACTTCGCAGAATTTGTCGAATTCTGACCATTTGTAAACGTAGTTATTATGCCGCATCGTTTTGATAAAGCCTGATCGTTTGATAAGCCGGATCGTTTGATGCCTGATCGTTTTGATAAAGTTACAAAATATACATTCATAAAAATTTGAACACAGAGAAAATATATTAAAGAAAAAATATAATCTTGATTTTTTGAATTTAACTGATCAGTAACTCGCATTAATAGCTTATGTCTCTAATTTACATTCTAAAGGATTTACTTCCCCCCCCCAGTACATTTTATGAATTCTTTTAACTGTATTAGGTATATTCAATAAAAAAAGGGGGGACGCTGTTTAATTCAAAGTTATGAACAATCTAAATATTTTCATATATTGGTGAAACAGTTTTAAATGCAATTTTACTAACAGTAAATATAATTTACTTATTTTATATAAAAAAGTTACTTTTTCACCAGTATATGAAAATATTTAAATTCTTTATCACAGTAGATTAAATATTTTTTAATTAAAAATACCCAATACAGTCAAAATGATTAATAAAATGTACCAGGGAAAAATGGAAACTCTTTAATATGTAAAATAGAGACATATGCAGTTTATGCGAGTCACTTATGAGTTCAATTCAAAATCAAGATTATATTTTTAACTTTAATATATTTTTTTTGTATGTGTTCAAACTTTTATCAATATATATTTTATAACTTTATCTAAACGATTAGAAGTTAATTTAAAACTTTTTATTACTGAACATTTAATTCAAAATTGCTTTTCATTAGCTAAAACCAGTAGTAAAATGTTATATTTAAAAAAAAAAAGTGTTTCCTTTTTTTTTTAAACGGCATGTGCGCAAGATAAGAACTGCTTGAATTTCCATGCTTTCACAATGTATGTAAATAGTATGTGACTCACACATTCTCTAATTATCTAGAATCGAGGTATAATAAGTACGATTATAAATTGTCAGGATTTGACGAAATCGTCAAGGAACGACCTATTGGACGAATAAGCCTGCTTTTTTTATTACTTTTTCCCTGTAATAAAATGAGAACAAGTTTTCTATCTATAAATTTTAGCTCCCCCCCGTCCCACGAGAAAAATCTTATCTACTTCATTACACAAACATTTTTTTATTTACCTCTCTTAATTCTTTGATTTGTTAAATTTTACTACTCCAAACAGGTTTATATTACATACAAGATGCATACATATTAGTATAGAATTTAAAAAGAAAAAAAATTACCTTTGCATAAAAAGCTTAACCTATTTCATTCTAAGTGAAGCCATAATGCAATAAAGGTTGACTTTTGTTATAGTAAGCTCACATTAAGTAAAATCGTGCTTATTATGAGAATTTTTTTTTATATGTTTAAGGTATGCAGTTGATTTTATGGTAATTGTACCTGTATATTTCCCTCTATAATAAAAAATAACAAGACTTATAATTAGTGATTAAAAAGAAAATGATTAAAAGAAACAAAGCACATAAGTATTAGTTAAGTAATTATTTAACTCACCTCTAAAGTTTTGACGGCCGGAATTAAAATTAGTAGTTACCCCGACAAACTTTAACAACACCGGCCAACACAATTTAAAGAGAGCCAGACAAATTTATTAATACATGTCAAGCTAGCGATAAATCGTGTTAGCATTAAACTTGAAAATATTCCAAGAGATTCTTGAAAAATATCCACTTTTATAGTTAAAACTATCGAAAATGTACTCTTCTGTGCAGAGCAGCTGAGCTCAGCCAGTGACCACGCGATGAAAATGAAGCTAGATCTGCCCTTGCATAAAAAACTGCGAAGCGAACCACGACCGAATACACACAAAAAATAAGAAAAAAAAAGGCATATGTGACGTGACTTCAGCGTTCTCCAAAATTCTGAGAAATCGGGTGGGGTGGACAGGTTAAAGGTCGTGTGAAAGCACACTGTAACGTTTGTCTCCCCAGCACTCTTTATTCGACATTAAACTGACTATTAACTAAGCTGAAAAAATTTCTCAGTGCTCCATCTGTTTCTTCTTGGCTGGCTGGGGGGTCTCTCAGATCGCCGAAGCTATGAGCGGAAAATAGGCGATCTATTGACGTAACATAGACCTCGTGAGGGTGACCAACCTAACGGTCGAAAGTAAGCCGCCTCCCTGACCAGTATACAATGGCTCTTTATAACGTCGACAACACAATGTATGTTTGATCTCTTTTAAACGCTATTTTT
>JAWZYV010000351.1:0-16968 GCA_038373885.1 Cheiracanthium punctorium
AGCGATCTAACTTCAGAATTATCGCCAATTGAGTACATTGATTTAAGTTGGGGGAATTCCGCCAAATTTCAGAAAATTGAAATCTTCTCGTTTAGTACATCGGAGTAACGATGAATAAAAACACATTATAGTTGATAATTTTAAAAAAATCGGCTGTATTAAGGGATTCCAATTTTCAAATAAATGCATGTTATTCTTTGGCGGTAGAACCATTTCCCATATTGATTGCTGCTAAGTCAATGCTTCGAATCATTCCCTGAAAAAACTCTTGCAAAATGGCGTATGTTGGCACTTTGGCGAGGCTTAGATTTGAAACTGGATTTTATTTGAGACTGGTATATATAATAACATTGGTTATAGATAAAAATGAATGTTGGTATGTGTTTATGAGGTTGAAAAACTTCAGCACCGTTGAGCACCGTTGCACGATGAAATTTGGTTCACCTAAGTCTTTTATGATGAAGAAGGTTTTTATGCTATCCGTTTTCCTTAACTGACCACTTGGTGCCGCAGCACAACGTCGAATTCTATTCCGTTTAGCCGTTTGCTATGCGAATATCGTCCAACTGATTTCGATGAAATATGGTACACGCGAATATTAGAACACGGAGAATATTTTTCACTATCCATTTTGCTGTAACTTGCCGCTAAATGGCGCTGCAACGCATCAACTTCTATACCGTTCGACTGATTGGCATAAAATTTTTTATACTTACACATTTGAGCACGAAGAATATATTCTAACTGTGTTCCTTTTGATGTTACTCACCACTAGATGACACTGCAATGCATTACTATTTTAACTCGTCACTAGATGACGCTGCAGCAGGCCAAATTCTTGACCATTCAAACGGTCGCTATGAAAATCAGTATACATAGCTATTTGAACAATGAGAATATTTTGGCGGTATCCATTTTGCTATAACTCGCCACTTGACGGCGCTGTAGCAAATCATTACTTTAATTAACCACTAGATGGCCCTGCTGTGTATCACTTCTTGACTGTGCAAATGATCGCTATGAAAATAGGTATACATAGATATTTGAACACGGGGAAGAGTTTGGCGCTATCCATTTTCCTATAACTTGCCACTAGATGTCGCGTCAACACATGAACTTCAGGGCTGTTCATAGTCATGAAAATTCGTATACATCGATATCTGAATGCGAAGAATATTTTCGCCGTATCCGTTTTGCTAAAACTCGCCACTAGATTGCGCTACGCCGCATGGCCTTCTGCACCGTACAAACGATTGCCTTGCAATTCGGTATGCATGATTATTGGACACAATATAACGCGATATCCATTTTGCTATATCTGTTTATTACAATGAATAGTAATCACCACAAATCGTAATATCAAAAAGTTCATTCATTCCCGTGCGAAGAACGGGTACTTCAGCTAGTATATATATATATATGAGACGTCAGATATTTCAGTAACGTTCCAGAGTTAAGGCAGGTAAAACGGTTTATTAAACATTATCTTTAAGTTACAATATAGAGTGAGAGGAGGAGACGGGAGGGGAGACGGGTACAAAAATCAGCGTGGACTAATTAAGCAGTTCCAGTGGCAGAAGTCTCTCGATTTTCGATGTGCGGGAGTATTTACGCTTACCACACCAAAACAATTATAGGCAAATTTAATTTTATATTTATTTAATATTCTTCTCATGACTCTGTTAAATATAGCAGGCCCTGTCTTAATGCCAAATGGCAAGACCTGGAACGTATAGAGACCTGTATTAGTTACAAAGGCTAGTTTTTCAGTATCTTGAAGGTGGATGGGCACATGCCAAAATCCAGACGCCAAATCAAGAGTTGAGAATATTTTCGCCCCACTTACTTTATCTAATAAGCTGTCAATACGTGGCAAAGGCTCGGCATCATTTATTACTATATTATTTAATTTACGATAATCCACACACAGTCTAGTTTTGGTACCCTCGTCGCGTTTATACGCTAAAGTGACGGGTGCAGCATAGGGGCTATTGCTTTCCTTAATTAAACCAGCTTTTAATAATTGTTCAATCTGAGAATTAATTTCGTCTTCCTCTTTAGGAGAGGTTCGATAAGGCCTGAGGCAAACAGGTAGGTCAGAAGTTAAATTTATACGCTGAGGTTCTACATTAATACAACCAATATCATATTTATTCTTTGCAAAGATTTTCTCATATTTATTTAACAATTCCTCTAATTTTGGGCTAATAGCTTTATAAACAGTCTGAGGGCGAACGCTTTCCTCAGCGGCTTTGCTATCGGTTGAAGAAGTGGGTTGTTTTAAATGTAGAGACATAGGTAAGGCATCATAATTGTATAAAGGTAATCTAACATTATTTTGAAAAACACATAAATTCACACAATCAATACATAAACAAAACTTTTTACACTCTGGTAAACCCAATATGGCATATGGTAGGTTTGAATATACTATAAAAAATTTTACACACTGAGTAATGTTTCCAATTTCTAAATTAACATAACACACTGTATCAAGTATCAGCAGTCCATCTGCCTGAGTAACATTTAAAGGTGAGACTCTCTGTAATTCTAAATTAAATCGTCCAACAAAACTTTGCGGCAAGACAGAGAGTGTAGAGCCAGTGTCTATGACACAGGGAACACTTAAAAATTCAAAATTGTCAATTTTGGGTTGAGTTAATTTTTTCCTTAGGTACCCGGGTACAGTAAATAGTGATAAGTTCTCTTCTCGCGAGATCTCAGTACCATTATTTTGTGAATTTAAAATAGTGGTGTTCGAAGTCATATTCGGGGGAGTCATATTTGGTGTCGCGTATGGGTTTGTCGCAATTTGGTTGTTACTTTTAAAGGGACAATTATGCGTCCAATGGAAAGCATTACTTATCCCTAGCCCCTCACATTTTCTACATGGAGTTCTAGGTAGTGTGCTTTCTTGGTAATTGACATTATTTTGGTGGTGTAAACTTTGAGGACTTTGAGATAGGGGTCGGAAACGGGGCCAATTATTTATTTGGGTTCGCCCTTGGGTTGAATTATGAATTGGTTGACGCCAATTTGGTCGGTTATAAATAGGAGCATGGTAGGGTCTATAATTCCGAAGCTTGGGTGTAAAGTAACTAGGATTTTGTGCATTATTGGGCGAGGAGGTAAAGCTTGCCTGTTGGGGCGGTTCGTGAATTTTAATTAATTTTGACGCTACCTTAAGCCACTCGGTGGCACTACTGGGTGGTTGCAGGGTTAAAAGAGCTCTCACATTACTAGGAAGACCATTGGTCAAGCCTTCTAATATTATATTATTAGGTAGCCCCAATTTTCTACCTATTTCTAATTTTTCATGAAAATAAGTTATAAGATTCGAAATTTTTTCTAGTTTTAAATTTGTAAAATCCATGAAAGTAAAGACGGTACATGAAATATATTTTTCTCTCAGCATTTCAATCAATTCTTGCCAATTATTACAATTTGCTATGTTATTTATGTATGTTGTTAAGGCAGACCCCTTAAGAAATTTTCCTATATTTTGAAATTTCCAGTTTTCGTCTTTATTTTGTTGTAAGCAACACCGTTCGTAATATGCTATCCAACTTTCAAAACTCATATTATCTTCAAAATTAAAGGGGGCAATAAACTCATCGCTTTTTTGCAGGGACATAGTGGCAATAGTTTGTGTATTTTCTTTACCATCTAACGACATGCTGAAATATTTTTCTAAATTTTTACCTGAACGGAGAAGCATTTAATAATTGCATTCAGAAATTTTATTTAGCAACATTAATAATAATACTGCTATAAATTTATAAAATCTTACCTTAATGAAAATACTATACTAATGGGGAAAAAAATGCAGATATATCACTATTTTTTTTTTATCAACACTAAAATAGCACTTTAAAATAACACACACAATTAATAACCATTTAAATATATAAAGCTCTAATGTTCACCTCAACTCTGAAAATATACGTACTTCACTTAATCAATATCCACAAGTTGAAATCGTCATTCTTCAACAATAAACAAAACACACACAAAAAATATATCTTCTCTCACAAGTTCAATGCAGGCAGGAGGAGTTTCGGTCAACCTAAGTTGCACGCACAAAAACAAAAATATTCGGCATGGAGAAAAGGGGGAAATAATTCACCAGTGGCACACACTTCTCGTGGGGCCTGTTTTGGGTGCAATGAAGGCAGTGAAACTCCGTCGATTTCCATCGGATTTTCAAAATAACAGTGGACGTGTGAAGAAAATAAAATAAATAAGGAGGCACAGATTTCTGGATGCTAAACACGGTACAGAAAGATGATATCAGAAAACGGAGGCTAGGCACTTCTTTAATTTACGTGTCGGCATCAGCGTCGTTAGTCGCTATGGAAAACTCAGGAGCGCAAATTTTTCGATGGGCTTCATGGGAGGATTCGATGGGAGGTCAGGCGAAAGTAGTTTCATCAAAGCAGGGAATGAGAAGTGCAGATATCTGCAGTCGGCGAAGAGGCAAGTCGGGTATCTCTGATCGGCAGGCAGTCGGCATAGCGCCGCATCTCCGGAGTACTCCGCATCTTCGGGTAAGCAGTGTACCCCGTCTCCCGACTATTGAGCGTTAATTTTTTACAATTTAAAATTTTTTATTGGCACACAGACAATCATCCTGTCGACTATTTGAGAAGTCAGATATTTCAGTAAAGTTCCAGAGTTAAGGCAGGTAAAACGGTTTATTAAACATTATCTTTAAGTTACAATATAGAGTGAGAGGAGGAGAGGGGAGGGGAGACGGGTACAAAAATCAGCGTGGACTAATTAAGCAGTTCCAGTGGCAGAAGTCTCTCGATTTTCGATGTGCGGGAGTATTTACGCTTACCACACCACGTGGTTTGCGAAGCCATAACTCCGCCTCTCTCTTATCTCTGATCGAACCACACACATTTACCAACATGACCCGCATCCGGGCTACAAAGGCGTGGGGACACGTGTACACTCTAAAGAACTCAGAATCGACGGCCTGATTACTGACAAATAACAAAATAAATAAAACATAGCTCCAGAGCGCGCGTGGCAAGTATGACAGGAAAGCAAAACTTACAGTGAAAGTACCCGCTTGAACAATACCCAAACTACACGGTAAAAAAAATTCGGAAACGTTACCCCAAAAAATGGGGCAGCTCTTGTAGTTTAAAATTGCGGAAACGTTTCCGAACCATGCGGGTAAAGTATTTAGAAACGGTCTGCATATGTCGGACTCATATTTACCGATTTTCCTGCATTTTAGGTAAGGTTTCTGGAAAAGATGGGTAACGTTTCTGTATATTTTGGTAAAATATTGAGTAACCTCTCCGTGTATTTCGGAAAGGTTTTCGAGTATTTCAGAAAGGTTTCCGAATTAACGAGTAACCTTTCCGAGTTTTTCAGAAAAAAGCAACATGCACTAGATGAAGCGTTTCGAGTATCTTAAACTACATGGCAGCACCAAACTCTGTCGGAAGGAGCGGTGAGGACTAGCCACAAAGCTAGCGACCAGAATCGAACGCTGGACCTACGCATTCGGAAGAAAGCACGGTACCACGACGCTGCTGTTTTCTTGCCGAATTTTGCATTAAAAGTAAACTGACTGCTGCAAAAGTTATTTGTGGTACGGCTTGTTTTGGAAACTTAAAATTTTTGTGAAGTATTTTGTAAATGGAGAGAAAATACCATAATTAATAAATATAAATAAAAAATCTGAAATCTTTTTTCTTCCACATAAATTATTTTCAGGAGATATTGTGCTGTTTTATTTAAGTATTCATCCGTTTTATTTAAGTATTCATCCGGCGACGTCACCTGGTGACTGGTCACAAATAAACTTCACAGTGACCACCCAGTGAAGTTACATCACTCCAGGGACGTGCCAACGTCTTGGAAAGTGGGGGGGGGGCGAACGATTTTTTCCCACATCGGGAGGGGGGGGCAGTCATTTCACCAGCCCCCTCCACCAACAAATGTTTTCAAAATAAAAGATGTCAACCTTAATAAAAGATGTCTACCAGGAAGATTTTTGTTTGTACTTCTATAGCTCAATTACAATAATTATTTTCTTCAGGGACGGGGCAGCTATTTTGCCCCCCCCCCCGCCAATTTTTATAAATTATCGGCTTCAATGTTTTTTAACCTCGTCTGTACACCCTCTCAAAAAAGTATTCGAGTGTAAGCCAAATTTCCTGTATCAGTTTCATGTAAACTAATTAATTTACCGATTATTTTAATTTTTTTTTTGTATTGCAATAGTTTGCTTAAAATAACAGTTTTCTTCGTGCGGAAGTGTATGGGTGGTGGCAGCAACTTCGCCCCCCCCCTTCCGTTTGAGTTTGTAAAATTTTCGTTTATGCCTCATTAGTTTGTTTAAATAACCGTTTTCTTGAGGGGAAGGGTTGGAAAAATTGCTTCCCCCATCCTGCAGAAGAAAACTATTGTAAGCAAACTATTGAGGGAGCGAATACATATTGAGGGGGCTAAAATACAGAGGGGCGAATTATATAGTTCGCCCCTTCTACTCATTTACTGAGGGGGCGATAAACCCCCCTGCCCCCCCTGTTGGCACGTGCTTGCATCACTCACAAGTTACCAGACGCTTATTATCGCATGGACAAATCAGGACTTTGCCCAGGGCCCCCAGTTTCAAATGCTGTTCTGAAATATTCTTTTATATGTCAAAATATTATGAAAAAGAAAACAAATTTTATAGATGGGGACCCCTAAATTCATCAATGCCCGGGGCCCCTGTTGGTCATAATCGGGCTGTTCAAGAAGTTACAATGTGACAGTCCTGTGACAATTGTGACCCTCTGTGACGTCACAGCGACTCTTTTGTGACCATCTGTGCTATTAGGGAAGATGCGTTCACTGTTATCCCTCTGTCTCTTGGCACTTGGCGCATGCGCGCGAAATCCCAAATAAAGATTCCCTTTCGCCCATAAATACTTTACCCCGAAATATGGGTTATGTTTCCGAAAACGTGAGTTCGAGTAGAGCATCGGTAGGTTACGCTATACTTTCGGAAACCTTTCCGCTGTAAGTATGTTACGTTTCTGAATTTTTTTACTGTGTAGTAAAACCCAAATTACCTTTTTATACATTACATATATAGTTATATATATATAGCTAAAAATAAAAAACAAAGTAGAAATCGTCTTTTAAAAAAAAGTAAAACAAAATATAAACAATTGCATTTGAGGTTCCTTGAGATGTCACTTGTTTTCGTATTTTGCGTCATGCAGCTCTTTCAACTTTAAGCTACTTTCTTCTCTTAAGCCTAAAGACCCAGAATCCTGTTTTGGCCTTCAAAGCTTAAAGATAAAGGAAAACAGCATATTGAAAATAACACATAAAATTTAAAGAAGTGTTGTTGGATGAGATAAATTTATATAAAAATGAACAAACTTTAAGAGAGAAACCTAGAGACAGTCAAATGGACAAATCTATAGATTTTGTTCGCTTGCACAAATTCATCAATAATAATAAGTGAATTATACACACTTCTTAAAGCGTTTCAAGACGAATTTCTCTCGAAACTGTGCAGTGAAAAGAACTCATTTGAAATCTTATAATCCAATCGTGATGTGCTTAATTAGGAGAACCTCAAAGAATTGGAAAAGAGAATCATATTTTTGACCATCAATAAAAAGTAAATAAATTGTAATTCACTATATGACAAGCTAAGTGATTTTTTATATTAATTTTTGTTAAAATAGCATTTATACCTTAAAATATAGATACATATAAAGACATATTTATATAGATATGAGAAAAATTGCTAAAATATTAATATTCACCTCAGAAAGTATTTTTCAAAACAGAAATAAGTTGTAAAAATTTGAAACATTAGCAAAGATTCGACGGAGGATGATTGATACAATAATATTTTATAGGTTTTTGGCATGTTAGCAGAAGTTTTACTGTAATAAAGCATTATTTACCTTTGAAATCTTGAAAAAGAGGTTTAGCTGCATTTTTTGAATTAAATATTTTTATTTATACAATTTGATAGTAAAACTTCACTATTCATTTCCCCCTGACCTATCGCGAAGGTGAAAAATATATCATTAAAATATATTTCAAATAAAATACCAAACTTCAGAGCAACGAACAATAGGCGAATTTTTGGCATATAAAGTCATTTAAAAATTTATTTTTTTAAATGTTTTTAAATATATTGCTATTTTTTTTAAATTTATGACATAAAGTAACTGCATGAAACTAGTAAAAAATCCCATCTGGAAGTGCAGTGCTAAAATCACTATTTTAAAAAATACAGAACTCACCAAACAAATTAAAAGCCCGGTATATACAGGGTGTTCTAAAATGATCTTTGCAACTTTGTCTGCCTCAGAGTTGGAAATAAGTAGAGAGGTGCGGCGTAATGTTCACATACACCTACAGCTTTGTTTTGATAACTGAAAAGGGTGGTAATCCCGGACAAATATTACTTCATGGGGCCGAAATGGTAAACCGACACATTTTAAAAGTATGGGGCTCTGATAAAACCCACTTTAACATAGAAAATAAGCACACCGGTCCAAAATTAAATGCCTGTCTGGTGTGGTCTTCTTCATGACCATGTGGCAGGTCTGCTTTTCTTCAAAGAGACGTCAGTAATTTCGAATGTTTATCTGTACATGTTGCAACCGTTTGCATTGACACAGTTGGAGGACTTGCAACCTGGCATTATCTTCCTGTAGGATGGTGCCCCTTCTCACTGGGCCTTGATCACTAAGGACGCTTCGGACGACACATTTCAGGTGACTGAATTGAAAGAGGAGAGCCCAGTTCCTGGCCTGGAAGATATAATCCCATATTACATTTATTTTTGTTTGATATCTGAGGGATACGGTTTAGCAGACGCCAGTACGGAAACTGTAGGAATTGTGCGCCAGCATCTCAGCAACAATTGCATACTTTAAAGAGGACATGCTTCGCTGGACTTGGCAGGAACTAAAATATGGCTTAAATATACTGTCTGCTACAGATTACACACAACGAGCTATATTAAACTGCTATACAATCTTTAGATGGATATGAACACTATGCCGAAATTTGCACTTTTCTAGATATCCAAGTTTTGAAAAAAAATGTAAAAATCCTTTTGGAACTCCCTCTAAGTATGCTTAGAAAGTGCCAGATCAAAAATTTCTACTATTAGGTCAAAGTTAGAGATACCTTACACCAAATGATAATTTTAGATTTTAAAACGTGTCCACTTTTCAAAACATAAGAATGTTTTTAATTATTTAATGTATATTAAAGCATGTGAAAGGAGTAGCAAGCAGAAGCATTCTCATACTCATTTCCAAAAGTGAGTTTGATATATCATTTTGTTCGCCTCGTAAATAATAAAAACTCCGATTACAGCTCCAGGAAAACCATTTTTCTTGGTTTCTCGAAAATTTGCAAAAATTTTAACACTTTTTGAATGCTACTTCCTAATAAATGAATTTTAGAGCTAATAACTGAAAGCTCTTCAGTTATTTAGTTGTGCGATATTGATGTTACAATGTAGACTGTGTGTGATCTTTTAAAATTAGACACAAATCAAGTTAAATAAAAGTTTGGGTCCTTATGACGAGTTGAGTGTTGTATTGCGTATTACGGAAAACTTCTTGAGGGATATATATGCTAAGGAAGGGTGCATTAGGGAGAATTTTTTAGGGAGTTCTAACGCGTATTCACGTTACATCTGGAGGAAACCGCCCGAAATTACAGACTGCTAGATCGACTGCAACGCGATAGTCCCGCGCGCGCGAATGCCTGATCTTCGCACTTCAACTATCTACCATGTACAGCGGCTTTATCCACTCCGCCATTATGGAGCCCTATGCCCAGTTGAAATAAATGTTGACATTCTTCAGCAATTTTCCAAATTTCAAGCAACTTTTATTATTCAAGCAAAATTATCAAAATTATCATTGAAAAAGACTTTTTATACATTGCTGAACACCATCTGAAAATTCTAAAAAACTTAGCTTTGCTTTTTAGAAAAATATTCTTTTACTCCATAAATTGGTAAATTTCTGTTAAAAGGAGGAAAATATTTTAAGAAATTTCGTGTAAAAATGGTAGATTTCTGGGGTTTCCCCCTCCCCTTTTACTTAGTAAATTGTTTCATAATTTTTGTCTGCTAAACCTTCTCAGCTGTGAATAGATTGATATACTTCAACTACTCATTTAAATCATGCTTTTTGAATTAACCTTGCAGTGCGATTTCATTCAACCCTCTTATTTTCAGAAAACGTCACGCAATAGTAGAGATAATTACTATGTAAAACTAATAGAGACAGTATCTAGTCCCAACGGTAGTACCATGCAAAAAATGCCGGTTTCCCCCCAACCACGAAGTCAAGCATCATCGGGCGCGGTCAGTGCTTAGGAGGGTGAACCTCGTGTGTTCACCCTCCTAGCTTTATTTTTCATTTTACTTATCTCTATATACGTCCATATATCATTCATATTTCCATTTTATTAAAAAAGAAAATTGCGGTCCAGAGTCTTCGAAAACATAAAAATGACAAACAGAACGAACATTTTTTAGCAACGTCGATGCCAACCTTTCCTGCGCTAATGTACGGATAAGAAACAAGCTGGGGAGAAGATCCTCAAATTAATTGAGCTAAATTTATTTAAACGCAGGGAAGATGTTTGTTGTTATCGCTGTTGTTTTTGTTAAAATTTATTTTATTCATTTAGAATTTAGTTTTTACAGTTGGCGCTGAAAATCCAATAAAAATCAGTTTATCATACTTGTATGACGAACTAAGATGTTGGAATTTTTCGTTTATAGAATATTTCAAAGCTTTCGAGTCACAAAAAAGGAAGTTACTAAATGTCTTTATCTTATTATTTTACCAATAGAAACAATTTATTCAACAAAACTCCATTTTTGACAAATATATTAACATTGGCACGCATAAGGCTATGAAAACATCAGCGGAAGTGCATGTCTTTGTTCGATCGATCATCTAACTTTAAAAGCTTTCTTCTTACCAGTTGCCTATTTATCTTATGCAACACGAATAAACGGCTGTAAAATAATGATTCATTATACACATCACCTGGAAAAAATTTAAATAAATAAACGTATATTGGTATGTATTTGTATATAAAAAATAAATTCCGTCTATAATTTTCTAATTATATTCAGAGAGGTTTTGCTAGAAGCATGTTTGAAATGTATATTTATGAATAAATATTTTCACAATCCTTTCGAAGAAAGATGAAACTATTTTCAACTAAGTAATTAATTATCTGTATAATTACTAAATGTAACATCTTCACTTACATTCATTCTTGAATGTTTCAAATTTTTTTAGAATCATAAAATTACAATATCATTAATAAAATGTTCAGTTTTTAAGCAGATGTATTCAGCATAAATGTTTACTTTTGTCAGTATTAACCTTCTTACAGTAAATATAAAAGGACTATACTTATTTTATAATGAATATTTTTAAAGTCAATAGAATTTGTGAGTCAACCGTGCCATTGATATGCATATTATATAATTCAAATCTCTTGGGCTGTAAATTCAGAACAAAACTCATGTTTCACCGTATCGCATTCAATATTCTTAAACACATTTATCAATATTTATTAATTTGTATTTTTCCCTGCTGTATTCTTTCCGTACGACGCCTTTAAATTTTCAACTTTTTTCGAAAGAATTTAAGACTTCAGCTTCGGGTTTAATGGTAGCACGTTCCCAATGACTTTGAAAGACATCATGAAATTTAATTCAAAATTCAGTGAGATAAACTTCTTTTCGTCATTTAAGCGCCCCAACTAGGGGTAAAAAATTCAAAGAAAACTCCAGCCATATCATCAACTTTAATATGCTTGGGTTGAGTTCTGATGGCAATTTCTCGCTGCGATATTGAACTTGTCAGCTCACGCGTAATTTCACGTCATGCCATGCGCATCCAATACAGATACGTGGGCGTGGTTACCACCGATCAGTGTTTTGATGTGTAGTACTTGATTAACTATCATAGGGAAAAGTTTTAAAAAGTTTAGTCATGCCATCGGCATTTTTCCTACATAACTTTAAAATGCGCATATAAATAAAGTATCATATGGAAAATGAATCACCGCGATATCGAGAATTTTTTTATTTTAGTAATCTTTTTTGAATTGCTTTTATTTATCATTTTATATTTATGTTAAATTATTTGTTTTCCATTGTAAAACTATTCTATGCCAATTAAAAATACAAGACAAGAAAAGGAAAAATTAAACATTATATACCATATATATATAACGCATGCTGAGAGCATAGTTTAGAAAAAATATTTTAAATATTTTTATTGCTATTTTATTATTTATATTTTATATTTTTAACAATAAACAAAAATAATGACAATCAGCCTGTAAATAGCATAAATTATATTATCTGAATGATTAACTTTATAGACGAGGTTTATTGCTTGTTAGATAATACATGAAGATTGACTAACAAGAATGAGGAAAATTTGCATATTTTTAATACAACTAAGCAATTTTAATCGTTTATTTCTTTACACCGTCAAGAAAATATCTTTCCCCGGAAAATAAAGTTGCATTTAGGTGTTTTTTTAACCATGATTCCATGAAAACTCGATCCGCAAATTTGGAAGATATTATTGATAAAAAAATGTTAAAAATGTAAATTTTCAAAAAATTAAATTCCAATTTGAAATTATTGAACATTTATTCATTTTTATATGAAAAAAGTTATTTAATTGACATTGTCACGCTATAGATTTTATGAAAGTTCACACAACTTTGAATAAATGGACATAAATTTCAACTATAGATCGACTAAATCTTGAGTTACAGCTAAAAGATCGTTATACCACACGAAATTTCCTACCTTTTTCAAATTTCAAGAATTTACAAATGAGAAATAATTTTTTAATATCTGAAAGTTTAAATATCTGAAATGTGGTAGTGCTATTACATATAAATAAAACAATCATTTATCTAAAGACAAGATGGCCTCACCATTGGGTGGTTTTATAAGGAATTACCCTATTATATAATGATCGTTTAAGAAATCCATTGTATATATATGCCATTTTATTTGTTTTTGGCACAGGAATTATGACGCGACTTCTTATTTTGATATTTAGTCATTATAAATAATCGGGGAAATTTTTGAGTTTCAGATAGGGAAATTAGCGATAAAATTTAAGTGGTGTCCTGCAAGTAAAACAATGTCTAACTCCTGTACTGGACGAAAATCAAGGTGATCGTGCATAAAATGACTTTTCAACGAGCTTGTGCTATTCAGATATTCCATTTATGATACCTAAATTGGCCCAATCATCATTTTTCTCAAAAGTTGTAAAATAAATTCAAAAATAGTTTTTTCTTATAAGATAATGTGACTAGTTGAGTAAAAGCTCTATTTATATATAAATATTGTTACCAATTTTCGGGCGAATTCGCTGTTCTGCGGCTTAAAATAGTTCAATATTCGTATTCTACGTTTCAAATAGTTAAATTTTGCTTTTTGTTGCATCAAAATCGGTCAACTAGAACCGGAGATACGGAAGTTTCGGTTTTCCCATTCATTTCACAATAAGAACTTATTTCACTTTATAACTGTAAGAACTTATCTCACTTTATGTCGAATCCTCGAGAAGTAGACTTTTCTGGAAGTTTCTTGTAGCTTCTGCGTCGACTATAAATACAAGCATTCAGAGGCCCCAGTTCAGAGTGTGGGTTAGCTCCTGTCGAGAGTGAACCGAGCGTCGGAGGAGTACGGCGCTATGCTCTGTGATAGAAGTGGTGTTTCCGCTTGCGTTTTTGAAGCTTTGCTCTGAAGTGCTGTGTGCAAATTCTTCATTGTTGAGTCTTGAGGGAGTGTTAGTTTTATCCCTAGTGTTAGTTTTATATTTCCATTCAATTTTACGTGTGGAAGTGTTTTATTTTGTGTGAGAATCACAGCATTTCTGAAAGCTTCGGTACTGAGTTGACTGTTATTAACGAGCTAATGGCCATTAGTGCCTGTTAATTTTGTACAGCTGATTATTCTACGAAGTTCTAGAAGCAATAAAGTTTGGATCCCATCCTGACAAGTGATTTTTTACTAGAATTTTCTACACCAACTAGACTTTAGAACGACGAACCCAGGAAACAAGCAGAGATTCTGCAACAATATAAAATTAACACATAACTAAGATTGTTGACAATTTTAACTCGCTTTACTCCTACTTTTGAGACGACTTTGACGGTTTTTTTCTGATCAATAACTGAATATTGCGGATTAGTATGGCAGCAGTACCCTAATTAAATATTGCAAATACAAGGACTATAGAGGAAAACTGAGACATAACAGTCGTAGTCTCCGTCAGAATCACATTCTTCGTTGCAGAATTTGCATTTCAAACGCAAATATACGCTCTGCTTGATATAAATAAAACTTCGTAAAATAACACACACAACAAATTACTTATCAATCTGCACGATCATTTCAACCGAAAAATATTCGGTCTTCTTCAGAGTCAGGAAAGTCTCACAGAATAGCGGGAAATGAAAGATATACAATACGAAAGTGAACATGTGAATTGGAAAAAAGAAAAATTAGCAAACCACGGAGTATAACATGGGGGTAAAAAAGAAGGTGGGTAAAAAAAAAGTAAAGATGAAATAAAATAAAGATAAAAGAAAATAAAAAAAAGGGGAAAAAGCACGAAATAAGAGCATACAAAAAAAAGAGCAACAAAAGAACAAAAACTAAAAACATAGAAATATAGTTATCTTTAATAACTATAATAGTTAATAACTATATTACTGCGTTTTTGTTTTATGTTCTTTTGTTGTTCCTTTTTCTATATTTTTTTGTATGCTCATATTTTGAGTTTTCCCCCCCTTGATTTATTTCATTTTTCTTTATTTTATTTTATCTTTACTTTTTCATCCACCCTCATTTATTACTCCTTCTTTTATTCTTCCTGGTTTGTTGATTTTTGCTTTTTTCCAAGTTGCAACATGTTGTTCGCTTTCGTTTCGTTTATCTTTCAGTTTCACTATTCTGTGAGACTTTGCTGTCAGATGAAGAAGACAAAGTATCTTTTTGGTTGAAACGATCGTACTAATTAAAATAAGTACCTTATTATGTGTGTTATTTTACAAATTTTTATTTGTATCATATTTCAACACCAGTTTTTTGAGTGTTTTTTGTTATGTTATACGCTCTGTTTGTTCAGTTATATTACCATGAATCTTTGTAATAAGAAATGAGTGCCATTCGCTATTTTTTATCGTTATCGATAGTCTTCAAATACACCAACTAACATCTTAGAGAAAATATATTGCAATGGGTATTTTTCCGCATAAGGAAAAGTACGTACAGTATGTTTATTTAATTGAAAGCAGTATTTTTGAAGTAAAACTTCTTTAGGCGCAACTAGAGAGTAACGCAGATTTTTTTTCTGACGGAAGTAACGCTCACGTGGTTTTGGAAAAGCGGAAGCTGCCTGCGATCGAACACAACCAGCAAGCGAAAACTACGGTTTAAGAACACGGTGATAGAAAAACATGAAAAAATGGAACCTGCAATCGAGCCAAACTAGCAGACGAAAACTACATTTCAAGAGCACGGAGACAGAATAATACTTCGAACAAAACCAGCAGAGGGAAAACAAAGGTTTGAGGCCATAGAAAAAGGCAATAATAGACACTATGTGCATTCGATACCAACCAACAGAAGAAAACACCAGTTTAGGAACACAGTTAAAGAAAAATACCACAACATAGACATTCTCTCGATTCAAATCCTACGGAAAAACGTTTTAAGATAACAGTGAAAGAATAATAGTTCAACACGGGCACTTCTTGGATGCTAACCTAAGGTGACCATATTTCTAAACAGTATTTTGGGGACAAATCAAGCATTGTCCTGGAATCCAAGGAAAACTTGGGGACACTAGAAAATATCTTATCAACTAAATACGAAAGGTGCAGCTGTTGTTTCCTCTTTAAGTTAGGTACAAGAAAGTTTGTAAAAGTTGGTTTCTTAGAGAAACATTTCAAGCCTATTCTTAGTGATTTCCTTAAGAGACAAGTATTCATTCAAATCTTTTTTAGCACACATTCCATTTGTTTTTAAAATCAATTTTTATTGATATTATTTGATTACATGCAGAATGTACACCGGCCTCCAAAAGTTAAGGAACAACCAGTTTTCTGTGCCAAGAAAGTTTGTAAAAGTTGGTTTCTTAGAGAAACATATCAAGCCTATTCTTAGTGATTTCCTTAAGAGACAGGTATTCATTCAAATCATTTTTAACTCGCATTCCATTTTTTTAAAAATCAATTGTTATAGATATAATTTGATTACATACTGAATGTGAACTGGCCTCCAAAAGTCAAGGAACAACCAGTTTTTTGCGCCTAATTTGCAAATTAATGAATGTAGAAACACCAAATTTGGTTGACATGTGCACAAAACAGTTATGTATAGACTGAAACGTAGAAGTTTACATAAGAAAAACGAAAAAATGATTTCCAGCCAAAAAAATAAAGCAATCTCCCTGGAAAAGTCCATTCTTGGAAAAAATAACATATCACTGTTTCATGTGGTGAAATGTTATAGAAACAACAAAAATGAGTTTTAATAAGGGATATGCCCACCCCTAGCTTGAATGCATTGGCATTTCATTCTGTCAATTAAGTTGTCTGTTACCGAAAGGGGAAGCGAAGACCAGACATGGAGTAAGCTTTGTTCCAGCTCTCCTAAAGACCTTGGAGGCGGACTTAAAGCAGCAACCTGTCTACCAAGATAGTTCCATAGGTGCCTTATCGGATTCCGGTCAGGAACTTAAGCTGGTCATTCCATTTGCTCTAAGCCAAGACCCTCCCCTAGTAGCAATTTCCCCTTGGCCAGAGACTGGCCGCGTAGCGAATCGCCAGTGAATACGCATCGGGCCGGGCGTGGTGAAAGTGCATGGATACATCCACTTTATGTCATCTTGGACTTGC
>JAWZYV010000353.1:0-20490 GCA_038373885.1 Cheiracanthium punctorium
GCGTTGCAGTGATACAATTTGAAAATTACTTATCGAAGGGGCGTTCAACATGGAAATGCTGATGCATTATCCAGGCTCAAGTTAGATCCTTCTTAGAAAAGTGGGATCAGGTTGATGAATTTTTTATTGAATCGTTTATGCTTTGGGTTTGTAAATTGAATTGTAGTACTGTGCTTTTATGAGGATATAATTTATTTATTTTTCGAACCTGTTTAAAAAAAATTAATAATACAGTGATCCGTATAATCAGGTAAAAGATTGTAAACAAAGATTTTCTTTCAGGAGCATCGTCACTCCAGTGACGGATGTGCTTTCCCCCATGGGAGTAGCAAAGTTCCGTCGATATTATCAACGGATTATGTGATGAACTAACGAACGCACCAAACTCCATGGTAATAAAACTGGAAATTTGACTCGAGCTGAAATATAAAATATGTACTTGAGAATGAGGGCACGTTACAATAATGAGAGGTGCGAGGATTCTAAAGATTTAATTTAGTTTTTTTATATAAAATTTGGTTGGGACTGTTTTTGCTTTGGACGCCTGATAAAACTGGCGTTGGAAATGTATGATTTATGTTAGAGTAATAAAAGTTTTTTTTATTTATTTATTTAAATCCCATAAGTTACTTTGCCTTTTGTTGAAAGAAAGCTAAAAAACCCGTACTAAGGGCTGTTGCAAAAAACTAAACAATGACATTTTCAATGTAACCCCTATTCTATGGAGATGTACGGTGGAAGGCGGTGATCGTAAGGAGACGATGGTAGGTATGTGGTATGTAGATCGTTGTCACATTTGGTATGAACAATCGTGAAAAACATTGCGTCACTGTATTAAAAATAAAAGAAAGTGTCGACATCCATATTGCGTATTAAAGATATACGTCAGCTAAGTGTAGCACTGTAAGAAGAAAATTTCAGTTAAAGCAACATCACGTTCATTTTTCTTGAACGCCAGCAAACTAAATCCGATTTCAAGAGAATGCTGGGAATCATCACAGATAGCGGTACATCAAAGCAGGTTCGCAAAAGAAAAGAAGGAGGCGGTCAACTAATTGTTGACCCATAATGTTGTTACGGAAAGGCATCCGTCTTCCTAGCGCTCGTCGTTTCATTTTTCTTTTTGAGGAGAGCACGCAGAAAACTGGAACACAAAGCACAAACTTTGCGAACAAAAATCAGTAAGTCGACTATAAATAATTGGCAGGACTCATCTCCATTTTAGTCATATCTCTTTATTTTTACACCATCTGAAGATCAACATTTTGAAACTTTATAATACACCCTCAAATAAAAAAGGAAAACTGGGGAAGCATTCTTCTAAAAATTATTATGGCGTACATGGCATTTCGTGCCAACGTTCCGGTGGCGAAGGTTCCCCACTTAGAAGTGAGGACCTCGCCACACAAGTACCAACTCCGCAACTGCTAAAAAATGACCGTTAGACTTACTGCTATAGAAAAAGGGAGCTCGATTTTTCTGGAACAATTTTAACAGGTGTTTTTCGAGCAATATGCTTCTTGTGCAGGAGAGGAAAATCGCAAACACATCTGTTTCAGCGGAGCAGAGAAAACATATGCGAGCGAAGGGATGTTATGATTATTCGTTTAGTAGGATAGAAAACTGGCGACAACTGTTATTTTATTTCAAAGCAGCTGAAAGGGAAATGCTTTAGAAGTACGTTAATGCGCTGTAATTGAGAAGGCCAAGAGGAAAAATGAAAGCTTTGAAAGATAGTTATTATTAAAAACTTTTAAATTAAATTTAGAATAGATTATTAGTTTAAATTTAGACAATATTAATTAGGATTTGTGTTAATATTTTTTCATTAAAAAATATGCACGTTGTGTCAACGTGACATATACTCCCCAAGTTTTCAGAAAAAAATTACATGTTCAGCATAAATATTAAAACAGTATATCAATCAAAGTTCAGTAATATTAAAAAAATTGCATAAAGTTCTTGCAGAAAACCTTAAAATTGTCCGTCTTGATTTCACATGATTCAGTCTATACTAAAAAAAATCACGAAATCTGAAACTGTGCTGAGGTTCTTGCATTGCTGATATTGTCAATTGAAAAAGATTGTCAACAGTTCTTGCATATACATATTTCAATAGTATTTGATATCAAAATAAAGATAACATTTCACACAAAAATTCAATAAAATTTTCAATAAAAAGTAACCCGGGATTTGTTATACATATAAAAGGAAAGAGCTCTGTTTTTTTTTTTGAAGTGGTACCACTTGTAGCCATTCAAAAGGATTTCAATATAACATTGTTCTTATTTAAAATGTAAAAAAATTGCCATCTTGAAAACATACAAAATATATACATTTACTTTATCTCATATTTCACATTATAGAAACAACACAAACTTACTCATGTCTTTATTTTATTTTAATTTAATTTATCGTACTTTATTTCATTTTAAATAACATTGTGAACAAAGAAAAAAATTGAGTGCAATAGTTTGATTTCACTTACATCAAACGGGATTTCTTCCAATTACTGGAGGAGAAGGGGAGGATAGGACAGTAGAAGGAAAAATGTCAATGTTTACCACATTGGGGAATCTAAACTGCCACACAAACATGTCACAAGAGATGGTAAATTAAAAATTATTTTAAATATATTACAGCAGTTAAAAGAAGAAAGGAACAGGTTCAATACAAACAGTTGATCAGGCTGTTCGCATGGAAAGTGCCCAGTAAAAAAACAAAAAAAGTTAAATTAATTTTTACGTGGCCTAAAATTATAAGAGTGCGAAGTAGGAACCTGATAGTGACTATCAATAACAGGCAAGTCATTAAGTAAGGACCTTCGAGGAGGAGCAAGTTTTAACCTATCAATATGCATTTTGCGAACTGAAGTGTCAGGATTGTCTAATAATTGAATTGAATAAATAACAGGAGAATATTTTTGTATAACCTTATAAGGTCCAGTAAGATGTTTATTATATTTATCTTTAGACTTTAAGTAAACAATATCACCAGGGAAAAGAAATCTAAGCTTAGCATTTTCATTTTTCTTTAAATTTTGTTCATATTGTGCAGACTTTAGATTAGAATATGTGTCAGTATAAATTCGCTTCAGGGTGGACATTACTTGAGACAAATAATGAGCTTTATCTAGATGTTGAAATTGTAGCTGTGGGTCATACGTGTCAAAAATCATAGGTAACTCTCTTCCAAATTGTATTACATTAGGGGAAAATTGAGTAGAAGAATGTGTAGAAGCATTATACATATTTACATGAATGTTTATAGCATGAGCAAAGTTATAACCATCTTGAATTAGAGCATTTACAGTTGATTTAATTGAGGTATTGATTCTCTCACTAATTGAATTAGCCTGTGGGTGTCCAGAAGTAGTATGTCTTAATTTAATTCCAAAAACTTTGTTAAAGGTTTCAAAAACAGCACTAGTAAATTGAGTACCTAAGTCAGTAAGTATAATGGCAGGTCTGCCAAAAGTTGAAATGTATGAAAATAAACAGTTAGCAACAGCATCAGTAGTAATAGAGTTTAAGGGATAGAGCTGTAGAAAACGAGTAAAATGATCAATTATTGTAAGAATATGTTTTCCATTATTTAGAGGTCCAAGAATGTCCATGGAAATTACTTCATTAGGTTTTTCAGGTATGTGATTATTTTGCAAAGGAATAGGTGGAGTAGCATGAGATTTTAGAGTTATGCATTTAGTACATGAATTAATAAAGTTAACTGTATCAGCATACATACCAAACCAAAAATAACGCTGTCGAAGAAATTCATATGTTTTTGCAATACCAAAATGTGGTAAATGGGCAATAGCCAAAACTTTTTTCTTTAGAGAGTTAGGAACAACAATAGTAGGATGAATTTCCAAAGATGAAGATTCTTTAGCATAGTACAATAATTTATTATGAGGATGTAGAAAATAACATTTATTGTTGTTGCTGTTGTTATTAGATTTCAAATCACTTATAATTTTTGAAGTAGTTTTGTCTTTTTGTTGTTCATCAAGAAATGTTTTACAAGAAATTTCTAAAAGTGGGTCTTGTGGTGAGGACTGTGAGACGTTTAAATAATTAATATGTTCAAAATTATCAGGTGTTTCAGAAATTGCATCATCAATGACAGGAAGTACATCATTATTTAAATTTAGAGTGCTTGGTTGAGAATTTATGTCATGGTGTGGTGGCGTTTCTTCAAGACGTGAAAAGTAATCAGCCAAAAGATTTTGATTACCAGGAATGTGTTTGAAATTAAAAGTATATTCACTTAATTCGCATAGCCATTTTGTAGTGAGATCAGCAGGAGAAGTAGTTTTTCTATAGTGCTTTAATGGTTTACTGTCTGACATAACAATAAATTCTCGGTTGTATAGAAAATGTTTAAATGCTAAAACAGAGTCATGTAGGGCCTTTAATTCAATTTTTATGGCTGGATAATTTTTTTCAGATTTAGATAAAGATTTGCTAAAGTAAGAAATAGGATGTAATTCACCATTAAATTCTTGTAAAATGACACCAGAAATTGCTTGATGACTACCATCAGTATTCAAAATGAAAGGTTTAGACCAGTCAGGTAAACAAACAAAAGGTTTAGTGAAGAAAATTTTCTGTAGTTTATTGAATGCTTCAGTGTGAATGTCAAGCCATTGAAAACTTTGTTTAGGACAAGTTAACTGGACAAGAGGATATGTTAGTTCAGCATATGAAGGTATTAAATTTCGATAAAATCCACAAACTCCTAGAAAGCGTTTAAGTTGTCTTTTTGTTTTAGGAATTGGAAAACCAGTAATTTTGATAATATTGGAGGAAATAGGTGAAATTTTATGATTTGATAAATGAAAGCCCAAATAATCTATTTCGGTAAGATGGAATTGACATTTATTTGGGGATAAAGTGATGTTATTTTTGATTAGAGTATTAAGTAAGGCGTCAAGTTTTTGAAGAGTTTCCTCGAAAGAATTTGAACCAATAACAATATCATCTTGATATGCCATAACTCCAGAAACCTCAGACTCTTGTAAGATATTGTCTATTAAAGCTTGAAATGTGCTGGCAGCAGTTTTTAAACCAAAAACAAGGCGGTTGCTGCGAAAAGTACCCCAAGGTGTAGTAAAAGCAATAATATCTCTGTATTCATGAGGTAAGTCAATTTGCCAATATGCACTACATAAATCCAAAACAGTAAAATATTTATAGTTTGATAAATTAGAAATAATTGTAGAAATTTTTGGTAATGGGTAAGCCGATGGTTTTAAGATAGCATTTAAAAGTCTTAAGTCGAGCGCCAGTCTGAATTTCGGTTTAGAATTAGGATCTAGAGCTTTCTTTTTTACTAAAAGCATAGGAGATGCCCATTCAGTGGGAGTTCTTTCAATGATACTGGCTTCCTGCAGTTCATTTAGTTGTCTCAGAGCCTCATCTTGTAAGGATTGAGGGATGGGAAATGGTAAAGTCCTAATTGGGAATTTATTTATAAATGATAACTGTGGTTTAATTTTATCTGTGTGTCCCAAGGTTTTCAAAGATTTTGAAAAAGCAGAAAAATGGTTCATTAATATTTTTTTTATTTGGTTTTGTTCATTGTGAGTTAAATGTTTCAACTCAAAGTCATTTTCTGTAAGCTCACTCTTTCTTTCTTGAATTATTTCATCAGAGGCAGTAATAAGATTGACATGGTCATCAGGCATATTTGTGTGAATATTTAATTGAGCTTCATCAATGGGACTTATAGTTCCAATACTCATTGCTTTGTTTAAGTGTATGGTTTCATCAGAATTATTTTTTACATAGATATAAAAATGGGGATTTTTAATATCAGAATTATCAATGGAATGTATTGAATCATAAATTTCAAGTTTTAATGATTGTATATTAGGTTCAAACAAAAATTCAGTATACGGACAGTTATGCAGATTAAGTTTTACATATTGAAAATCATCAGGATGTAAAATGATTTTTTTATCAAGTTTAATTGTAAGAGGCATGTCATTACTTAACTCTTGTGTAATAGTAGGCGATTCAGAATTAGTCATGTTATTTATAGTGGTTGTATGAATTTCCCTGTTCAGATTCTGATTTTTCATTAAGGGAACAAGCACGTCACCAATCGAAACAGTTCCAGAATGTGGATTTAATTGTAAATTAAATTTTTGGATAAAATCAAATCCAAGAATACCCTGAAATTGAGATGAAATGGTCACATTGGTGATGAAAAAGTGATGTCTAAAATGTTTATTATTTATTTTAAATGAAATATCAACACAACTAGAAAAGGCAACCTCAGAGTTAATTGTACTAATTTTAACAGAACGTGAAAGAAATTTATAATTAATTGCATGTTTTAAATCATTAAAAACATTCTGTGATAAAATACATAAGGATGAGCCACTATCTATGAGGATAGGAATATTACTATTATGTAATTGAATTGGAATAATTGGAAGTTTAAATGAATTATCAGAGACACTTGCAATAATTTGGCATTCATCCATCACAAAATTATCAGTTTGAGATTCAGAATTCTTACAAATTTTTATAGGTTGCAAGGTTTGAGTATGTGTTGATTTTTGTGAAGAAAAAGTGTCTGGATGAGAAAAAGTCATAGGAGAAACTCGAGCATCGGGGGCTAGGGTTCTCATAGGTGGAAGTTTTGACGTAGCTGGTTGGGGTAAGGTCACTTGAGAATCTCGAGTACCAGCACCAGGAGTTCTCATTAGCAGTTTAAATGATCATTATGTGGTAAAAAGGAAGTTGCATTCGTATTGGAAAATTGTGATACCACATTTTGTTGAGAGGCATCACTAGTAGGCAAATTTTGGAACATAGGATTAGGCTGAGTTATGGTCTGAATTGGAATCAAAGAATTTTTCATTTTGAAACATTGGTGGACATTATGCCCTTTTTTGTAGCAGAACTGACATGTTATAGAATATTTCTTAAAATTATTTGCCTTTGATTGTCTAGGAAAATAGTTGTTGGAATTTTTGAAATCTCTATTATTATGCCTAGATTTATACTCAATGTTTCTATAGTTGTTATGAATTCGTCTGTTATAAGGATGACTGCGTTGAAATTTAGAGTAATTGTGTTTATCAGAAACATTATCCTTATTATCATCTTCGAGTTTATTGATTAGTTCTTTTAGCGAGTTTACTTCCTCGGTTAATGATTTTATTTGGGAGGACTGAGCTCGAGGTGGGGAATTAGCAGAATTAATTTGCTGCAATTCATGAGCTCGGGAAACAGCCTTATCATACTTATTTACTTTTTCGATTTGTAATATTTTTCTGATATCTCGAGGAATTGCATTAAGAAAATGATTAAATTTTATCGCATCTAACGCTTCTTTATCAGATATGTTGCTGTAAACCTTCTTAGTAATTAGATCTAAGCGATGGGATAGGTTCAGCATGGATTCATTAGGAAGTAAATTTAGACTATGTAACTGGCTTATATTAGCCTGAGTATTATTAGTTCCAAAGAAATTTTGAAATTGTACATGAATTTCATTAATAGTTTTTGCCTCAGCAAAAAAAGGAGATTCTGCATAATATTGCAGAGCAGCACCTGAAAGCTTAGTACTTAGAAATAATTTTGTTTGTGCATCATCCCAATTATTTAAATTCTGTATGTCCTTTACTTGCTTAAAGAAAAATTCCAATAAATGAGGTTCTCCTTGAAAAGGCAGAATATTAAGAATGGCTGTATTAGACATATTTGTCGATTTGGTTATTTTATTTTTACCTTTAGAACTCGTTTAAAATTATGCACAGATAAAAATATGATAAAATATATAATTGCTACTTATCAATTCTAAGTGCACAAAAAACATTTTTAAATCTGCTTAATTTATTTAATTGGTTTCAGCAGTATACTCAGAAATAATCAACTATTTAGATATATGCAGAAAAATATAAGATAAATATATGCAAAAAAATGTAAATAATGTTCATTATTTCGAAGAAAATTTCTTTTTATGAAATATATATACGCATATATTTATAGCAAAAAATCAATCATAATAATATCAATCACTTTAATCAAAATTCAAATAATGCATAAAACTATAATACTAGATATATTTATATGAACACTTACTCGTAAAAGAAAAAAAAGGTGTTAACACATAATATAATAAAAATTTTAAAAAAAGGTTGGGATCCCAGTAAACAATGAAAATTAAAAAGCATGAAGTGAAATGGAGAGCTCTTAAACGCAATATTTTTTCTTTTGCTTCGTCACCACGCCGCAACACAAAAAAACAAACAAACACACTCAGTAGCCCGAAAATCACGACGATTTTAGCACATAGTTGATGGAAGGAACGTGCCTGGTTCACCGGCACCAATTTTATCTTATGGAGATGTACGGTGGAAGGCGGTGATCGTAAGGAGACGATGGTAGGTATGTGGTATGTAGATCGTTGTCACATTTGGTATGAACAATCGTGAAAAACATTGCGTCACTGTATTAAAAATAAAAGAAAGTGTCGACATCCATATTGCGTATTAAAGATATACGTCAGCTAAGTGTAGCACTGTAAGAAGAAAATTTCAGTTAAAGCAACATCACGTTCATTTTTCTTGAACGCCAGCAAACTAAATCCGATTTCAAGAGAATGCTGGGAATCATCACAGATAGCGGTACATCAAAGCAGGTTCGCAAAAGAAAAGAAGGAGGCGGTCAACTAATTGTTGACCCATAATGTTGTTACGGAAAGGCATCCGTCTTCCTAGCGCTCGTCGTTTCATTTTTCTTTTTGAGGAGAGCACGCAGAAAACTGGAACACAAAGCACAAACTTTGCGAACAAAAATCAGTAAGTCGACTATAAATAATTGGCAGGACTCATCTCCATTTTAGTCATATCTCTTTATTTTTACACCATCTGAAGATCAACATTTTGAAACTTTATAATACACCCTCAAATAAAAAAGGAAAACTGGGGAAGCATTCTTCTAAAAATTATTATGGCGTACATGGCATTTCGTGCCAACGTTCCGGTGGCGAAGGTTCCCCACTTAGAAGTGAGGACCTCGCCACACAAGTACCAACTCCGCAACTGCTAAAAAATGACCGTTAGACTTACTGCTATAGAAAAAGGGAGCTCGATTTTTCTGGAACAATTTTAACAGGTGTTTTTCGAGCAATATGCTTCTTGTGCAGGAGAGGAAAATCGCAAACACATCTGTTTCAGCGGAGCAGAGAAAACATATGCGAGCGAAGGGATGTTATGATTATTCGTTTAGTAGGATAGAAAACTGGCGACAACTGTTATTTTATTTCAAAGCAGCTGAAAGGGAAATGCTTTAGAAGTACGTTAATGCGCTGTAATTGAGAAGGCCAAGAGGAAAAATGAAAGCTTTGAAAGATAGTTATTATTAAAAACTTTTAAATTAAATTTAGAATAGATTATTAGTTTAAATTTAGACAATATTAATTAGGATTTGTGTTAATATTTTTTCATTAAAAAATATGCACGTTGTGTCAACGTGACAACCCCCATTTGCTGCAACAACGTGGCGCAGTCTGAGGCAAAAATTTCCAGACATCCGTTCAAACATGTCCACTTGGAATTGTCTCACATGCAGTACAGATGTGCTGCTTCAGCTCCGCAATTGTTTGTGGAGTTTGGCGGTATACCAAATCTTTCAGGTACCCCAAAGAAAAAAAGTCGCAGGGCGTCAAGTCTGGCGAATAAGGAGGCCATGCCATGCCACTTCCTGTATGCATGTCGTAATCCAGGGCAATTCCCCGCTCACTGAAATGTTCTTTCAAGAAATCAAATACTGAAGACGTTCGATGTGGACGAGCACCATCTTGCATGAACCAGGAGGCATTCGAACAGTCTCCAAAGCAGTATGAATCCCCACAAGTTCTTTCAGAATATCAAGATATCGTACAGCATTTATCGGTTGCTTTCGAAAAAATGGCCATAGTATTCCATTGGAGGAAACCGCAGCCCATATCATTATTTTTGGTGAATGCAGGGATGAAGATTCAGCAATATGAGGATTTTCGCTTCCCCGAATTCGCGAGTTCTGCTTGTTGACATAGCCATCGAGGTGAAAATACGCTTCGTCTGAGAACCATATGTTGCCAACATCGAGTTCACCGTCATCCACAAGTTGCAGCATGGCGTTCGCGAAATTATAGCGTGCATTAATGGCATTTGGACTGAGGGTTGGTGAGTCTGGATTTTGTACGGGAACATGTGAAGGCTGTGGCGCATGAGACGGTGAGTGCTCATTCTTCGGAGTCCAGTACAAGATGCAACACGGCGTACGGAAGTCCGGGCCGCTGTTGGATAACCTGCTGTACGGCTTCAGCATTCGACTCTGTAACTGAAAGGCGTGGCCGACGACATTTCAATACGGTCATCATTCACCGCTCCCCGTTCGTTCGAATTTTCTGGAATAGAGTCCTTATCGCATTGTCTGACGGTCCGTTTCTCACATGAAATTTTTCTTTGGAAACTGCGCCTCGTTTGAACACCAAACTGTGTTCCAGGCGGTGGAACTCTAACACAATAAATACCCGCTGTTCAACGGACAAAAAACATTTTGGTAGAGCGGACCTTGCAATCTCAACAGCACACGCTATCAGCTTGACGGACGAACTACGGAATGGCGAGCTGAAATACTTCGTTTTAACTATACCTGTTACAGATCGCCTGCCAGCGCCATCTCTTTGTAGAAATGTTACTAAATTTGAAATTTGGTGGGATAAAATTCCCTGATTTGCTACAGATAAGGCCGCAAACGATACATAATATATCGCATTCCGTCTTTTTTTTAATTGACTTTCAAAATCCATCAGTTCATGTTTTTGGAAACCACCCCGTAATTAACCTAACGGTAGGAACGAGCAGTAAATATATTTAAAAATCTTGTTACCTATGAACAGATTATTTTCTTAATCTGTATTTTAAATTGCCAACACACAATACTCAGTGAAGAATTTGAAATCCTATTTAAAAATTCTTTTTTAATTACCTGTTTACCCTTATTGAAAATAATAAACCTATTTAAAATGAAGAATAAAGCGGTTAAATCTAACTCATAAGTATTAGAAAAAAATTCCCAGTCATATTTCAATTTTATAGGCTTTTAATAACATTTGTTTTTTTTTAAAATTACATGTCAGTGAAAACTGTTCTGTATCGACACTACAAAAACATTCTATTCTTCCAACTTGAAATTTTTTTTTTACATTACAGATTACCAACAAGAAGCCAATCTTCCAAACGAATGTGATTTCCTGTGTCACAGTGCAAATCTTGCCGAAGGAATACTATACTGTTATGTTCTATAACGACATATTACCGACCCGAAGAGTTTATCTACTAAAAATAGTAAATCAAATTCCCCCTAGTCCCCTTTCCTTGAATGGCGGAAGAGTTAAAAGATGAAAAACATGGAAAATCGTTCATTGAAAAATACAAAATAAGTTCGCGAAAAATCCAGTTTTGTGGATTAGATAAAAAATAATTTATGTATTTGGAAAGGTCCACTTCCACGGCAATTTGCCTATAATAATTAAAATTTTAAAAACTTATTATATTCTGGTAAAATCGTAGTTGACTGTGAGAATTTGTATTTTTTTGACAGATGTTTGTATTCAATATTAAATTAAAAATACTTTAAAGCAAGATTTCTAAAATACGCCGTTGTGGACAAATTACAGAGCCTATTAAGAACACAATACTGAAGGAAAAATTTAAAAGTATTAATCCATTGCTTAAATACTGCAAAAATACCTAGGTAATATAAGTCCCATTGCTTAACATGGAAGGATGCTTCCTTGAATCTATCGAAGGAAGATCCTTAAGAAGGCCACACCCCCTAGGTGACATGACTCTTAGTTTGCAATAGGGTGTGACCAAAGTATCAGCACCGCCGCCTGCCTTATTTTTCAGCCACGGATTCTTCACGATAAAGATATATAAATGTAAAAGTCGTATAAATGAGAAACGCCTAAACGGTGCTTTACTGAATATAAGCTGTAAAACTCATTTGGTTTCGCTTTTTTTGAAATTTCATTAAAAACAACACTTTAAAATTGACCATTTAAAATACAACCATGAAAATACGCTGTTTTTAAAAGACATTCAAGCACATTAGAAGTAAAACTATCACACCTCTTATAAATAATAAAAAAAATAATGAAAGACTGATAAATTTTTTTGAAGATATCAGTAGAACGGCGACCGCAGAAAAAAAAAAATGACTATTACAAATTAAATTTTTGTCTTAGTATTTATTTTTTGATTATTTTAACAAAATGATTAGTATTTTATTAAAAATTCTTTTCAAATTAGCTACTTGTTTGCTGAAGTCTCGGTCTACATGAGACTTCACGAGAAAAACATGTACCCGCCTTCGCACACAGAAGAATCATAAGATTTCAATCAAGGGTGTGACCGCCTATCTGTTCTATCTATCCCTCCATCTTACTTTCCGCCGATCGATCTCTTCGTCCACGAATTTATTACTATCTTGAACATAGCTGCATCTCTAAAATAAAAAACAAATTAAACCCTATTTAAAAAAAAAAAGTTTTTCTTGTAACGTTAAAGGGCGGAGTGTAAATAATGTGTGGGGTGAGCAAAATTTAACGCTCACACTAAGTGCGGTAAATTAATGTTCAGACGTTTTTAAATGTATACGTGAGAGAGAAATTTTCCATTAGTAGCAGCAAGTATGAGAGTTTTTCGTGAATACAACAGCATTAGCAGAGCGAGGAAATTTTGAGGCGTGGTTTAGTGCACCGCCCACTCAAATTAACAGTAGCTCCTGTAAGTAATAGGGAAATTTATTTTTTAAAAGAGTTAAAAGCTTATGAGCTAGCACTAGATTTTTACAATTTTATGTTTGTTATAACATGCTACTCAAAAATTTAAATTTAACACTATACAAATTGCATGCTTTTTTAGATGCTCTAGAATACTCCGTAAAAATTATGATAGGAAACGAAAAATCAGGAGACAAAAGTTTTACAGGACAATAGGTTTTTCCCCAATTAAGACTCAACAGGTGTTTTATTTATATGAAAGTAGTTCAATGAGGGAGGAAACAATGTTTGGAAAGGGAGAGCCGTTGGAGCGTTACGGCAATGGGAGGTTGAAAGGGTAGATCCCAACATTTCACATAAATGGACTCAGGCAAAGCAATAAAATCATACATAAACAAGTTCTTTTTTATTGAATAATTAAATGTTATACAATGCAATTTTATTGAATTTTTTTTAAATTAAGAAAACTGAGTGGGGTTTTCCCGTGCAAATTTGTGTGGTCGATGGAACGAAATATTCACATATAATCATGAAGTCTTCACCTGTGGCATAGAGCAACTACACAGATGATTCATGGGTTGAATAATTTTGAAATACTAAAAAAAGTCTATGTAACATTTTTCTTCCTAGTTGAATCGGGCTGTAATCTGTTCAAATAGGGGGCGTTGATTTGAATTTTAAGTTAACACCTACTTGAACAAGAAATCAACTCAAATAGACAGTTACATTAATAGTAACTGCCTAGAAAGTGGCATTTTTTGGTCTTGTTTGGTACTTATTGGCTCAAAATCATTTCCAGTTACAAGCAATATACAATCATCAATGCCAAAAACAATGCCTGTGCAGATTTTATATGGAAATTCAGTGAAACCCTTTTGGAAACTATTATTTAATGGAAAAAGAAATCCATATTTAAATTATATTAAGCTTACAAACGCTAATATTTCAAAGCTCATTAATAAATTAATTTACAAATTAATTAACAAATGCTTTTAACAGCTTCTCCATGGCTTCGTCTCTTGAACTGAGTAATTTGCTTTTGACTGAATGTATATGCATTAATTTACAGTTATTTATCACAACGATTACTAATACATATTATGCATATAAAAATAAATTTATATGCATATTTAATGCACACAGAGAGATGTGTCCTCAATCGTGCACACAAACATTTTTATACGTCAAGCTTCTAAAAAAAAAAAAAAAAAAAAAAAAAACCACCAGAATAACTTTAATGCATGGAGATAGATTTAGTAATCGAGATTTTCACTATTGGGTTAGATCTGGCGTCGTCTCTATCAAGTAAAAGGCTTGTCGTTAGTGCATGGCCGTGTAAGTGAAAAGAAGAATCACCTGGAATTTTGACCCATCCGTACCGCGCCTTCTCAATGGCTAGGTTGCAGGTTGTTTTAGGAATACTGGATCGGAGAAATGTTCTGGAAGATTTCAAAATGCAGAAAGTACTGCTTTTTGTTACCCAAATCTCAATTTGAATGTTCGTGTTCGAGCATTGCCATTAAAGTATGGCTTTTTTTTTTGTCACTGTTTGATGTAAGGATAAAAATTTACATATTAAATCTGTTCAGGCTTGCGTCATGTTTTCCTATACATATAGAAATAAAACGCGGTTATTTATTTATTAATTTTTTACATTTTCCAATACCTAGTTTTTTCCCCTAATATATATTTACGACTAAAAATTAACATTATGCTGCTAAGTAATATATAAATAATACTAAACCGTCATATATGTAATAAATCGTCCGACACTTAAGCTCTTAAACAAAACGCAAGCTACAATAGCCCACGTCATGATTCACAGACTAACACTCGAGAACGTAGAATAAGGCTCGGAACAATTTACGGCTCTATTGGTGAAATAAAACAT
Organism: Cheiracanthium punctorium; assembly: GCA_038373885.1. Classification (NCBI taxonomy): domain Eukaryota; kingdom Metazoa; phylum Arthropoda; class Arachnida; order Araneae; family Cheiracanthiidae; genus Cheiracanthium; species Cheiracanthium punctorium. The sequence goes on from JAWZYV010000353.1 coordinate 14,681, forward strand.
TCAAACTGTGCATGCTACAGATTTATTTTTATTCTAGTTATTAGTAAGGCATTTTTGTTGTTGAAGTTTTTTACCTCAAGTACCCCATTGTTTACCTTAACAATCAGTTACAAATCATTATTTAATTGAAAATTTGTTAATTTAGCATTAAGTTATCTAAACATTTTCCACCCGTTACATTTTTTTTTTGTTTTTTTGTAAAATTATTCTTGGATGTTTTACTAATAAGAATATGCAAATTAATCAAAGCATTTAAATTTATATAAAAACACAGAGAATTTTTATGCCTTTCTTAGTAGAATCGGTCATCTTCTTTTGAAAATAAATTTTTTTACACACGTTTTATTGCAAAGGCGGATCTACATTTCTTAATGGGCGGAGTGTAAATAATGTGTGTGGTGAGCAGCATTTAACGCCCACACTACGTGCGGTAAATTAATTTTCGGGCGTTTATAAATGTATACGTGAGAGAGAAAACTTTCCATTAGTACCAGTAAGTATGAGAGTTTTTCATGAATACAAAAGCATCAGCAGAACGAGGAAATTTTGAGGCGTGGTTTAGTGCTCCGCCCACTCAAATTGTTAGTTGCTTTGGAAAATAATAACAAAATTAATTTTAAAAAATAGTTAAAAGCTTATGAGCTAGTAATAGATTTTTACTTTATTATAATATACTGCTCAAAAATCTTAAATTTAACGGCAGACAAATTGCATGCTTTCTAAGATGCTCAAGAATCCTCCTTAAAAATTATGATAGGAAACAAAAAATCTGGAGACAAAAGTGTACAGAACATGAACAAAAGCTTTTTTTTTAACACGCTTTTATTAGCTTCACCTGTATGTATGTTTGTAACCGACTCCTTTGAACTCGATTTTGACCCACTTTAAACGGTCAGATTTAATTTAAACTTTGTAGATATATAAAGGATCGATGACAATACAATAATTTGATAAGTGTATCCCATTATCCTGATTTTAACACGCTTTTATTTATTAGCTTCACCTGTATGTATGTTTGTAACCGACTCCTTTGAACTCGATTTTGACCCACTTTAAACGGTCAGATTTAATTTAAACTTTGTACATTTGAAGAACCGGTGACAATACAATAATTTTATAAGTTTATCTCATTATCCTGATCAGGATTGCCAGGATTAAATAATTTCCTCATTTCTTATCCTGATTGAAAGTAGAACATTTCCAACGATTGCAATCTTAAGAAAACCTTTTTTACTGTGGCTGTGATCGTATAGTGGTTAGTACATTGCGTTGTGGCCGAAATAACCTAGGTTCGAATCCTGGGCACGGCTATACTTTTTTTTTTTTTTTTTTTACAAAATATCGTGATCCATCACATTATAGAACAGTTGAGTACAAGAACATGTTAAGGCTATTCTTTTTAACACGTTTTTATGTGTTGATTAGAGACCTATTTTTCCTTTTTAGTGAGGAAGTTAGCATTTAACTGCAGGTTGATTAATAGTTTGGTGCACAGAAAGGGCGGCTCAGGGGGCTGCTCCCCCCGAAATGGGACCCTTTACTTAGCTTACAATTTGATATTTAGCTTACAATTGAACTTTAGCTTTAAATTTGATACCCAGCCTATCCCGAAATAAAAGCCTGGCTATACCACTGGTGCACAGTGAAAATAAATTATTTCACAGTTTGTACTTTCCAACTTAGTGTTCCTTAGTGTCCTATAAGAGATATCGAAAATTAAAAATAAATTTTAAATACATACAGTTAAAAAAACTAAAGAACACGCTTTTATAGCAAATCGAACTAAAAAGTGAAAAATAAAAATATAGTTTAAAAAACCAAAAAAACACGCTTTAGTGATAAATTGAACTAACTGAAAAGCGAAAAATTAATTCTTAATACAGAAATAAATTAATCAACTAAAAATAGTATTATTGTGAAAAAAACGTGGGGTGCTCCCTATACCAGTTCTTGAGAATATTCGATCGGTACGATTAGTACAAAAATGATACAAAAAATATAGCACAAAGCGCCCCATGCTTTTTTCACAATAATACTATTTTTAGTTCATTAATTTATTTCTGTATTAAGAATTATTTTTCGCTTTTCAGTTAGTTTAATTTATCACTAAAGCGTGTTTTTTGGTTTTTTAAACTATATTTTTATTCCAATTAAGACTCAACAGGTGTTTTATTTATATGGAAGTAGTTCAATGAGGGAGGAAACATTTGGAAAGGGAGAGCGGTTGAAACGTTACGGCAAGCTCAGGTTGAGAGGGTAGATCCCAATATTTCACACAGGTGGAATCAGGCAAAGCTATAAATATAATACTTAAACAAGAGCTTTATTTATTGGATAATTAAATGTTATGCAAATGCAATTTTAATTAGTAAACAAAAATTATATTGCACATTTTTTAGAAAATTTGACTTTTCAAAATACCGAGACTTGACGAATTTTTGAAGATTATTTTATTAGTTAAAGGATATACCACCCAAACCGTTTTCATCTGTCGGCCAGTGAAATTAGGAATACGTTTCGTTGACCTGCCAGCTAAAAGTATATAGTAATATATAAACAGGCCTTTTATTCATTGAATCAAATCGTTTGCAAATACAATTTTGAAGAATTACACACATCCGCAGACAAATGTTTTTAAAATACATATCCAATTTATGCAGTAATGGTTGCAAAAATTGGGCACGGGGCTCGATTAGCAGTCATCAGCTGTTCTTTTTCAGACTATTTATGCTTTACTACATTATGATTCCGACAACGCCGGGCTGACCAGCTAATAAATAAATATAAATAAATTTTGGACGAACATATTAATGTTTACTAATTAGATTCATTATAATGTCATTGGTACTTGCTGGAAACAATTTTTGGTCCATTATGTAATCTCTAGCTTTATACGTTTTATTGAAATACGGGTGGCAACTACTAACTTCAAAAGGGTTTTTCTACGAAACTGCGACAGACATTTGTTTAAAAACAAAACCCCAAGAAAACTACTAATCAGAATTATGCTATGTGTTTTTCCTGATTTTCGAACCAGCAATTCGGCAGTTTTCTTTTCTTTTCTTTCTTTCTTTTTTTTTAATAAATTGAATGTAGTTTTATTTATTAGATTTTTATTTATTTATTTATTTTTAAAAAAAATTGAGTGTGGTTTTTCAGTGCAAATTTGCGAGATCAACGAAACAAAATATTCACATATAATCCTTAAGTATTCAACTGTGACATAGAGATACTACACAGATGATTCATGGCAGGAATATTTTTGAAATAATACAAAAAAGTCTATGTAGCATTTTTTTCCTTATTGAATCTGGCTGTAATCTGTTCAAATGGGGGCGTTGACCTGAATTTTAAGTTATCACCTACTTGAACAAGAAATCAGCTCAAATAGGCGGTTACATTAATAGTAACCGCCTACAAAGTGGCATTTTTGGTCTCGTTTGTTACTTATTGGCTCTAAATCATTTCCAATTACTAGCAATATACTATCACCCAGTGGCGGATTAGTGTGAGTTTTTCGGAGGGGGGCGGTTAGTTTGTCGGTGGGGATGGTTAGTTAGAAGATTGACCTATACCTCCATTTTACGGAAGTAAAATAGGATCTTTTACATTAATTTCTTTTCTCTCGGGGGGATTTCTTTTCTCTCGGGGGCGGAGGGGGCGACCGCCCCCTCCGCCCCCCCCTTTAATCCTCCCTTGCAATCACCAATGTCAAAAACAATGCCTATGCAGATTTTACTCGTATATAGAAACTCAGTGAAACCCTTTGGAAACTACTGTTTAATGGAAAAAGAAATCAATATTTAAATTATATTAAGCTTGCAAACGATAACATTTCAAAGTTTCCATTCTATCTGCAATAAATTAATTTACAAATTAATTAACGATTAATTAGCAAATGCTTTTTAACAGCACCTCCATGACTTCGTCTCTTGAACTGAGTAATTTACTTTTGACTCTATATTTATATGCATTAATTTACAGTTATTTATTACAAAGATTACTAATATGTATTATGCATATAAATATAAATTTATATGTATATACATGCTAGATTATCTACTCAATTGAGAGCACTAAGCTCCTATAGGAGTTACACATCTGAAATCGTGCGGGGTAATATTATATCCTCTTCGATGAAAGACGGTTTTACGTTCGTTTCGAACGACAAAGAAAAATTATAGAAAGTGGACAAAAAATAGTCGAGTCTTGATGCTATAGTTTATTTTTTTGAAGAATGAGGTACACTCCGAGGAAAAAATAAAATTAAGTAGAACAAGACATATTTCATCCCCCATCAGAGAAAAAACAGTGACGTCACCGAAAAGATCACAAGAATTCGGCATCAGGATTAAATTAGTCATAATTCGAATGATGACTACATTGTGCATGTTTGTTTAAAAAATCCGCGACTCGATTTTGTAAGAAAGCCTATTTTATTCCTTTGAATGAAAAAACTGTCTGTAGTTAAAAGAAAAGGTTTGTGCCACGTCTGTTTAACTAAAGGACATTTGGCTAAATCTGTCCATCCAGTATAAAGTGTCCATATCTTCTTCTAAAAGACATTTGAAATTTATGTGCCCTAGTTTAGAGTCTAATCAAACGGGTGAAGTACCAAAGAAAATAATGAAAATAAGAAAACAGCACAGACACTTTGTACTCACGCGCACAAGCAACGAATGAAGTGTTTTTACAAACTCTTGTAGTTATTATTAAAGGGAAAAGGCACAGCGTAAGGCTAGAATTATTTTAATACGGAGTTCTCAAAGGTCTTATATTAAAAAATCTACCGCCGAAGAGTTAGGTTTTTGATATTCAGAGAGAAGAAGAGTGTTCACACTCATTATTTTGGAGGTGAGAAAACTAAGACACAACGGCATAATTGCTATAAAATTTATCTTGATAGCCTTGACGGTGAATATAGTTGTAGTTTAGAGGCATTAGATCAGGATATAATCTGCAATGACATAGCTAGCGTTCAGTATGACCTTGGATCGTAAAGGAAGTGAATTAAACAAAAAAGAATATTCATAACAGATTTTCGAAAATGATTTGAAGCCCATTGAAGTTCTTTTAGGATGTGACGTTGTTGGAACACTGTTTTCGGGTAAACAAGAACGGCTGTATCTGGTTTGGTTGCCATGAAGGACAAAATTAGGTTGGACCCTGATGGGAAAAAGTCCCTCAGTTTCACTATCAAAATGTGAATATGACTGTCGTTAGTATGCTGTCTCAGGAATTACCTGTTTCATGTATGTGGGATTTAGAATGCTCGGTATTAGTGATCCTGTTGAGCAAAATACTAAAGAAGATTTGCAGAAGTCAGTAATGATTCATTTCAAGACACTGTTCGGCAAACCTCAGATGGAAGGTACGAAGTAAGCTTGCCATGGAAAGATGATCACGCCTTTCTACCGGATAACTATGACTTGTCTCTAAAGAAGGTTAGCATCTACTTACAAGAAATTAGAAAAAACAAGGATATAAAGAAAAGTATCAGCAAGTTTTTGAAGAATGGATAGAAGAGGGAGTGATTGAAGAAGTCCCTTTTGAAGAATTGTCATTGAATGAATCGCATTACCTTCCTCATCGTCCAGTCATTAAAGAAAAATCAGTGACCTCTTCTTTGAAAATCAGGCCCGTCTTTGACAGCCCTCAGCTAAGATTTCCTAACTATATCCATCACTAAAATGATTGTTTAGAGACCGAGACACTCATTTTAGTGAGGACAATTCCTCTGCCATTTTAGGCCAGGTTTCGACAGAATGCAAAAAACGGGTATGATTTCTGATATAAGAAGAGCATTTCTG
>JAWZYV010000354.1:0-20505 GCA_038373885.1 Cheiracanthium punctorium
ATAAATAGTGCACAATTAAAAATATGTTTGAATTATTCGTTTTCTTTATTTCCTTTATCAGAGAAATAATCTATGATTATTAGCCCGAGAAAAACAAATTTTTAAATCAAGGCAAATACTTTACATGTATCTTAATACACTATATCACACTATATATAATACACTATATATAATACACTATATATAATACACACACGGCTCAGGTCCAACAAAAAAAGAGCCAGAGCCCAACCTGGCAGTTGTCTTTGAAGTTGTCTTTGAAATAAACTTTAATAAAAAATATTGGGTATTTAATACATTTTTCTCTAATAATGCCATATGCAAATGAACTCGATTTTAAAGTCATTGAAGGGAGGACGCTATAAGCGATTGCGTTGTAAGCGAGGTTAGCACTTTAGGTGTGTGATTAAACCTATAGATAATATCTTAACGTTATAAGAGAGTTCATTATATCAGAATTCAGCTATATTTGTGCATCCTCCCGCCCCCCAGCTAAACTAATATCCTACATGCGCCCGCGTGATGTTAGGGGGCCGGTGTGGTCGAATCGCCCGGGCCGTTTCAGCGGTCCAGTTCGGCCATGTCCTCTACATAAGTCAGGACTTCACTGTTTTCCCTCTGTCCCCAAATATCCCATTTCTATATGTTGAATTAAAACATTTTAATCAACAGAAACCTTTTATTTTCAGTGTACCCACAATTTCTTAAGACTTCCCCCTATGAGAAGAAGTCAAAACAACCTCAAGTAAAACAAGAGTTAATATACAGCCAGTCCCTGATTATTGCAGAAGCATTTTGGGCTAGTACCCTGGGCATTACATTCAGATAATAAGCCGAAAATTGAGTTTAGACTAATTATACAAAGGCGCAAAATGTGTATAGGAGAACAAATTTTGAAAAATGCCCTGGGCACAAAAATGTTTTAGTCAGGTCCTGCATGGAGCTAAACTACATGAAAAACATCTTAATGCAATTCAAAAAATGTTTTCATTAAATAAAATCTGTATTTGATTTAATTTCCTCCCCCCCAAAAAAAATATAATTCAGCAACTTGAGAGTCTAGATTTAAACACTGAATATTGGATTCATAAAAAATCCTTCCTGCACAAAAGAAAATACATGAACAAAAATTAAGAGTGACCACTAAAATTTAGCATAAAATTATTAGCATTTTGTAATAAAAGAACAAAATGATAGAAATTTTCACATGCCCAACACTTTTTTGAACTGTAAATTGATCAAAACCATAACTTGTGATATTCAATAATTAAATATAAGAGTAAATAATTCTAAGTATAAGGTAACATATGATTTGTGTATATAGGACATTTAACTATTTCTAAAAATACATGGCACTATACAGAAAAAATTAGAACTAAGCCCTGATTAAAAATTTCAATTATTTTCAGTTGAAGTCTAATTACTAATATTACCAATTTTTAATTAAAATGATAATTTGTAATAAAAATTATTTTCTTACTATCATCAAATGTTTAGAAAATATTACAGTATTCTATAGAAAATACAGGTAACTGAAAAAAAAAAATCAATCTTAACTTTTGTAATTTTGTTTTCGGTTTAAATTGAATGGGAAGACTCCATAGTTTCAATTAAAATGGAAATTAAATTTACATAAAAACAAACAGTCTGTTACAACGAATGCACACAAATACTTAGGTACACAATATATCATATATATATATATATATATATATATATATATATCTGTAATTGGACTAAATTCATTGTAAAATTGACATTAAAATATTTTTTATCATCATCAATGTATTTTTAAAAATTACATAAGTTTAAGACTTGTGCTAATATTAAATTAAATGTCAGGCACGTAGCCAGTTCCCTGGGTGCCCGAGCATCACTCCCCTCCCCTCTCAGATAAAATAAATGATTCTGTAGAGCAAAAGTTGTTACACATGTTTAGTAATAATTTGTATTATGATTCATACATTATTTTGTCACCTGGGCAACCCCCCCCCCCCACACACACACATAGTGGGATAGATCTTCACTTCACTCCACTTAGGAAGGCATTTCCTTTTGTATCTTCCGATTGAAAATTAGCTGTATTATTTCTTCGCGATCAGCATACTTCACTACATAGGCCACGTCTAAATGATGTGTTTGCGCTGAATTAATTGTCGAGGCTATACCGTTTGGCTAAAAAAATGGTTTGGATATAAAGCTAGGGATATGAAATAGTAACTATTAATACTATTATTTCTCATAATATTTGGTTATTTCTCATTTTAAATTAAAATTGAAGCTTACACATTTTTTTTAACTTAAAGAACAATTTGCCCTTTCATTGGGGGCCCGGGCGCTTGCCCCGAATGCCTATCTGGAAATCATGTCCTGCATCCAAAGTAATCACCAAAAGTCGTGCGAATTTTAGAATTCCTTCGTTCTACCAATCGATTTTACATTTAATCACCAGAGAAAAGGCAATTTTTTGCGGCCCGGTGGGTTGAACCTTTTACTGTCGGTAGGAGGATCCTGGGCGGGGATCATGTTGCAGTTGGACTTGTAGGTGAATCATTTAAAACAGTAACTCGCTTATTCACATCACATCCCCAAAAGCTAATTTTTTTTCAACCTCCAAACCAAGTGACTTCATGGTTAAGGCCGTGTTCGTGATTTTTTCTCTGTGAAATTTTAGTTCCGTAAAAACTGCCCAGAAACCTTTATCAAAAGTTTACACGCATTTTATTGATAACAAATGAAATATTTGCCTATACCCGGGGTTCTTTTAGTGGTGAAATTCCCATCATTCTGTGGCAAAATTGTCCTTTTTTAAAGACAAAATTTGTTGCATTTCAAAAACTACTAAGTTTATAGATTTATCGAAACTTGACTCTGTTTAATTTGCCAAAGTTTGACGTCACATCATTCAACTCCGTGGCTGATGATATACAGGGTCTTACAACTATTGGAACAAAATTGAAGGGAGATAGGGCACATAATAAGGAATCACAGACCATTGTGAGGTCAAATATTCTGTTTTCACTTACCTGTTAGTAATCTCTTCAGGAAAAGTGTTGAAGAGTTCGTCTAATTTCTTTAAAAAGTTTCATAAACAATGCGCGCTTGTCTTGAAAAAGTTCACCCCTTAAGTGTATTAGAATTTTGAAACTAGCAATTTTAATCACATGTTTTCTGTGAAAGATAGATTAGATTTTTATGAAAAATGGTCGGATATTTCACTATTATTTCATTATTTGTTTTAAAGTGATTATTAACAGATACACCCCACTTTGATATGTGATTTTTATTCCGTATTATTGTGCCCTCTCCTTAAATTTTTAAAAATAATTATGAAACACCCTGTATACAGGCTACGGCACTTACATTTTAGTCAGCACTTCTTGCTCCCGAAAAATCGTGTGGCCTAGAGGGTGTGATCATTTTAGTCTGGCTATCTTACACTAAGAACGTCCAAGCACCCACTATGTTTTTAACGATATTAATTACTGACAGAGAGTGTTCCTAAAGTAGGGGCACAACATTGCATAGGAACCCATGACCGCAAATGTCATCTTAACCCTTGTGTGTAAGAACCAGGTGTTTCGGGTTATTTTTTGACAAATATCGGGTAGTATTTTGAGTGTTAAAATTTTAATACTCTTTTATGTGATAATGGCTAGATGAAAGGATTATAAAGTCTAATTATGATGCTTCTAATCGATGTATTTAGCGCACTGATTATATTAATAAGAATATTACACATAAAATGAAAAAATAAGCGGTGTAGTAGGCGTATAGTAGGCGGAGTGCTCCGCCTACTGTGAAATACAGTTTTTAAAAGTTTGTATATTCCAATATTTTACAATTTCATGCATTATATTTTTTAATACAATCAGTAAGCTAAGTACATCGAGTACAAGTAGCATTATTACACTTTGTACTCCTTTAATTTGCACACGTTTGCGCACAGCTACGCCCACATCTTTTTTCTTTTTTTCAGGCCGCTGACCTGTTACAAAGAATGTAGCTCCGCCTCTGCTATAAAAAACGAATGGAAATGCATTTCAAATGTTCTCTTTTAATGATTTCGTTGTGTATGTCATTTTCCAGTTTCCCATCTTCTCATGTAAAACAAATATCGTGTTCAAATCTAAAGTCTTTACTGTTGACACTGGGAAAAAAGAAACAAAAGAAATCCCCAACAGTATTTTACTGTAGGAATTTTGTTTTTCATTTCGAGGACGGACTCAAAAAAATAAATATGTTCTAAATGAAAACAAATAGACAAATAATTACCGTTGCACGGAAAATGTTTAATATTTTCAAACCACATTATATTTGTTTTATACTATGACTAATTAAAGGGCTCGGCTGGTTTTGCCACATGTATTACTTGGCGTGTACCGTAGACGCACGGAATTAGGACGTGGGCATAATTTGTTCACCGGTTTCGATATATCTGTTATGAAATATTTTTCGAATCGCAAACAATTAGGTTGTAACGAAAGTTTCCCGCCACCGCAAACATCGTCAGAACACAGTTCGCATTGGCGTATTTGCTCATATTTTGTCGAACTATTTTTGACATTTGAAAGAAAGAGGCTTACTTTATAACATTTTGTTGTGAAATCTCTGAAAAATATAGTTATCATTAAGTACAGGGTGTCTCCAATTAGAACCATCATTAACTTCCAGTTGTGTTGCAAAAAGTCAGCTCTAGAATATCAACAAATTATGAGTACAGGTTTAAATACTATTGTTGTATAATGTGACACTGTGCAGGTTTGGTACCGAAAGTTCAAATACAGTTATCTAAGGAGTTAGAAGTTAGTTTTTCAGGCAGATATGGCGGAAAACTTTCGTTACAACCTGATACATTTTACTTCAATTTAAATTTTACTTAAAAGATTAAGTAATTTTTCTTAATTTTGCAGTTTTACACTTTAAAAAGAAAAGACCTCAATTTAAGTTATATGAACACATAGACGTACTTCTGAGTGTTGAATTAATAAATACTCAAGTTTTGGATGTTGTGGCATATAGCATAAAAGAAGTAAATGTTAACAGAAAACTCCATGTATTCGAATGAATTTTGGTACTTTTACTCTGAAAAAAAAAAAAAAAACCATACGAAATGTATTGTGTCTTTTTAGCACAAGCAACAGTTATTTGGGGGGGGGGGGGTAAGCCGCTCAAAATAAAAGTTTTTACCTTGTTTCTTAGAATGTATTGTGGGTTAAAACTTGAGTGATAATTTACTTGAAGGAACTAAAATGCAAATATTTCTGTAGAATCAAGAGAATTTTTACAACCAGAAATATTTAAAAGATATGCTTTATAATAGGAATTTGAGCATCGCCAGTGCCAGTGGATCTCGAGGCGCATATGCAACGAGTCATATGCTACTCTTGATCTACCGTAATTGCACAATAAATCAGAACCTAAACGTTGAAAGCGTCTGTCTTTAGAGGCGCGATACAAGTGTGTTATGTAACGTAAATTGGAGTATGTGGGCATCTGATATGTCTTCAATGCACTTCACGCAAACGTACGAAAGGAAGTTGTCTTATGTTGATGAAAATGCATTATAAGTTTATGTTTTTACAAAACGAACAAGTATTATATTCTAAAAGTACCCCATGATAAAATCAAAATTCCTGTTATTCACTAATCGCTGTTGTACTTAATATTACGATATACGAAAATTTAACATTCAAAAGTACTTTTTATTGATTGTACAACTACGCTCTATTCTTTAGTTTTGATAAGGAAACAGTGCCCCTTGTTTTCAGTGTTCAGTGCACTGTCCACTGAACAGGTGTCCGTGTCAGTGCATAATTTTGTCAGTGCATAATTCCTATGGTTTTTCAATTTTGGAATTCATTCTATGATTTCATTCTAAATCTTTTAAATTTACATTCATATAAATAAGTATGTATATATTGTTTTAAATATACTTTATCAACTAAATTTTGCTTGCTAAAATCAGTAGTTTTCGAAATTCAATCTTTAGTTGTTGATAAAATTACAATTTTTATATTACTTAAGAAGATTGCTAATGATAATAGCTCCACCCATTTAGAACACATCTCCGCCTTTGAGAACAAATTAAATCCCCCTTATCAAAATTACAAAGTTTAAGTTTGTAGCTGAGAATCATCAATTGTTTATCCTCCCAACGTTTCTTACTAAACCGAATTCTCTCAGTTTTGAACCATTTAATATATTTCATGGGTGGCCAACATTTTGCATATTGCTTGCAATGAAAATGGGTATAGAAAACTGGTATTTCTTAAAGAACACTGTTATAAAAATTTACTGAAATAAACGGTCATTGTCTGGCAGCAATAACCCTTTTCCCCATTTCCGGTGTCGGGGAAAAATGTTAATTTCCGTTCACATGTTATATTACGTTATTTTCAGTCACAGAATCACGTTTTTCTGTTGCCCAAAAATAAGATTCTTTCCTTTATTTTCAGGCAGGAAATTCTTTTTTTTTTTCTAGTAGAGAAAGCTATTTTTCTTTTCTCCCATTATCCCAAAATACATTTTAAGCATTATTTAAAATCATGGTTTCAGGTTTTGTATCACATTTGAAAGATATTATGCCTTATTTTCTAATTCGGGACATTATCGGACAAAACCGGGTACCTACATCCAAAAAATAATTTATTTACCCTAGAATATATTGTTTATAGGTTGAAAAAATAGTCATATTTGAAACCAACATTCTAATTTATTCAAATACATTGTAATACATTCAAATAGAAATTGAAGCACTTTATACATGTAGTTATTTTACACGTGATAAAAAGCTGCCCTAGTCCAACATTTCCTTATACATATAGAGGTAGATGGATTCACACTGTAGTATAATATATACATAGATGGATATATCATACTACGAACGCATAAAAATAACAAAGGTTTTATGCAATCGTAGTAGTTAAAATATAGAATTAGCTTTATGTAACTGTACAACCAGGTTCAATAATAATTTTTCTTGGAGGGGGGAGGTGGTACAGGTGCTAAAACACCAGAGTTGTTTTAAAAAATTGTACATGCATGTACAGTACATGTAATATTATAAATAGTGCACAATTAAAAATGTTTTATTCTATGACTAATTAAGGGGTTGGGCTGTTTAGCCGTATGTATTACTTGGCGTGTACTGTAGACGCACGGAATTAGGACGCGGACAAAATCTGTTCACCGGTTTCGATGTATCGGTTATGAAATATTTTTCGTATTACAAACTACATTTCACTTCAATTTAAATTATACTTAAAAGCTGTAATTTTTCTTTATTTTTGCAGTTTTACACTTTAAAAAGAAAAGACCTCAATTGAAGTTATATGAACACATAGACGTACTGTGTTGAATTAATAAATACTCAAGCTTTTGACTTTGTGTCTTATAGTATAAAAGAAATAAATATTAGAAGAAAATTCTTTGTATTCGAATGGATTTTGGTATTTTAACACTGAAAAAAAAAAAAAAAAAAAAAAAAAAAAACATACGAATGTGTCTTTCTAGCAGAAGCAACAGTTATTTATTTATTTATTTTTTTTTTTGGGGGGGGGGGTAAGTCGCTCAAAATGAAAGTATTTATCTTGTTTCTTAGACTGTATTGTGGGTTAAAACTTGACTGATAATTTACTTGCAGGAAAAAAAATGCAAATATTTCTCTAGAATCAAGAGATTTCTTACAACCAGAAATATTTAAAAGGTATGTTTTATAAAATAAATTTGAGCATCGGCAGTGTCAGTAGATCTTGAACATCAAATACATCGAGTAATTTGGTAGTTCTTGATCTACAGTAATTGCTCAATAAATCAGATGCTAAATGTTGAAAGCGTCTAAGTCTTTCCGGGCGCGATACAAGTGTGTTATATAACGTGAAAGCGCGCATCTGTTGTGTCTTCCATGCACTTCACGCAAATGTGCAAAAGGAAGTTGTGTAATGTTGATGAATATACATTATAAGTTAATGTCTTTACAAAGCGAACAAGTATTGTATTCTAAAAGTACCCCATGATAAAACCAAGGTCCCTGTTATTCACTAATCGCTGTTTTACTTAATATTACAATGTACGAAAATTTAACGTACAAAAGTAATTTTTGATTGATTTTACAACTTACGCTCTACTCTTTAGTTTCGAAACTGAACTTTTGTCAGTGTATAATTCCTATGGTTTCTCTATTTTGGAATTCATTCTATGATTTCCTTCTAAATCTTTTAAATTTACATTCATATAAATAAGTATGTACATATCGTTTTAAATATACTTTCTTAACTAAATTTTGCTTGCCAAAATCAGTAGTTTTCGAAATTCAATCTTTAGTTTTTGATAAAATTACAATTTTTTATATTACTTAAGAAGATTGCTAATGATAATAGCTCCACCCATTTAGAACATGTTTCCGCCTTTGAGACCAAATTAAATTTCACTTATCAAAATTACGAATTTTGTAGCTGAGAATCATCAAATTTTTCATCCACCCAACGTTTCTGAGTAAACCGATCGTTCTCAGTTTTGAACCATTCAATATATTTCAGGGGTGGCCAACTTTTTGCATATCATGCGCCAATGCTTGCAATGAAAATGGGTATAGAAAAATCGTATGAAAATGACATGGATTATCTATAACTGACATTTGTTGGAAGTTTTCATTTTAAAGAACACTGTTATAAAAATTTATTGAAACAAACGGTCACTGTCTGGCAGCAATAACCCTTTTCCCCATTTCCGGTGTCGGGGAAAACGGTTAATTTCCGTTGACGTGTTATTTTAGGAAACAGTATCTCTTCGTTATTTTCAGTTACAGAATCAGTTTTTTCTGCTTCCGAAAAACAAGATTCTTTCCGTTATTTTCAGGCAAAAAACTCTTTATTTTTTTCTAGTAGGGAAAGCTGTTTTTCTTTTTTCCCTATATCCCAAAGAAGGATTTTAAGTATTATTTAAAATTATGGATTCAGGTTTTGTATCACATATGAAAGGTATAATGCCTTATTTTCTAATAAGGGATATTATTGGACAAAACCGAGTACCTACATCGAAAAAATAATTTATTTACCCTACAATATGTTTATACATTAAAAAAAATAGTCATTTTTGAAACCAACGTTCTAATTCATTCAAATACATTGTAATACATTAAAATAGAAATTGAAGCACTTTATTCGTGTAGTTATTTTACACGTGGGAAAAGGGTGTCCTAGTCCAACTTTTCCATATACATATAGAGGTAGATGGATACACAGCATTAACAAAGTTTTTATGCGTTCGTAGTGTTAAAATATAGAATTAGCTTTATGTAACTGCACAACCAGGTTCCGTAATAATTTTTCTAGGGATGGGGGTGTAGGGGGGGTCCAGATGCTAAAACACCAGAGTTGTTTTAAAAAAGTGTACATACGTGTACATGTAATGTTATAAATAGTGCACAATTAAAAATATGTTTGAATTATTCGTTTTCTTTATTTCCTTTATCAGAGAAATAATCTATGATTATTAGCCCGAGAAAACAAATTTTAAATCAAGGCAAATACTTTACATGTATCTTAATACACTATATCACACTATATATAATACACTATATATAATACACTATATATAATACACACACGGCTCAGGTCCAACAAAAAAAGAGCCAGAGCCCAACCTGGCAGTTGTCTTTGAAGTTGTCTTTGAAATAAACTTTAATAAAAAATATTGGGTATTTAATACATTTTTCTCTAATAATGCCATATGCAAATGAACTCGATTTTAAAGTCATTGAAGGGAGGACGCTATAAGCGATTGCGTTGTAAGCGAGGTTAGCACTTTAGGTGTGTGATTAAACCTATAGATAATATCTTAACGTTATAAGAGAGTTCATTATATCAGAATTCAGCTATATTTGTGCATCCTCCCGCCCCCCAGCTAAACTAATATCCTACATGCGCCCGCGTGATGTTAGGGGGCCGGTGTGGTCGAATCGCCCGGGCCGTTTCAGCGGTCCAGTTCGGCCATGTCCTCTACATAAGTCAGGACTTCACTGTTTTCCCTCTGTCCCCAAATATCCCATTTCTATATGTTGAATTAAAACATTTTAATCAACAGAAACCTTTTATTTTCAGTGTACCCACAATTTCTTAAGACTTCCCCCTATGAGAAGAAGTCAAAACAACCTCAAGTAAAACAAGAGTTAATTTACAGCCAGTCCCTGATTATTGCAGAAGCATTTTGGGCTAGTACCCTGGGCATTACATTCAGATAATAAGCCGAAAATTGAGTTTAGACTAATTATACAAAGGCGCAAAATGTGTATAGGAGAACAAATTTTGAAAAATGCCCTGGGCACAAAAATGTTTTAGTCAGGTCCTGCATGGAGCTAAACTACATGAAAAACATCTTAATGCAATTCAAAAAATGTTTTCATTAAATAAAATCTGTATTTGATTTAATTTCCTCCCCCCCCCCCCAAAAAAAAAATAAATCCTTCCTGCACAAAAGAAAATACATGAACAAAAATTAAGAGTGACCACTAAAATTTAGCATAAAATTATTAGCATTTTGTAATAAAAGAACAAAATGATAGAAATTTTCACATGCCCAACACTTTTTTGAACTGTAAATTGATCAAAACCATAACTTGTGATATTCAATAATTAAATATAAGAGTAAATAATTCTAAGTATAAGGTAACATATGATTTGTGTATATAGGACATTTAACTATTTCTAAAAATACATGGCACTATACAGAAAAAATTAGAACTAAGCCCTGATTAAAAATTTCAATTATTTTCAGTTGAAGTCTAATTACTAATATTACCAATTTTTAATTAAAATGATAATTTGTAATAAAAATTATTTTCTTACTATCATCAAATGTTTAGAAAATATTACAGTATTCTATAGAAAATACAGGTAACTGAAAAAAAAAAATCAATCTTAACTTTTGTAATTTTGTTTTCGGTTTAAATTGAATGGGAAGACTCCATAGTTTCAATTAAAATGGAAATTAAATTTACATAAAAACAAACAGTCTGTTACAACGAATGCACACAAATACTTAGGTACACAATATATCAATATATATATATATATATATATATATATATATATATCTGTAATTGGACTAAATTCATTGTAAAATTGACATTAAAATATTTTTTATCATCATCAATGTATTTTTAAAAATTACATAAGTTTAAGACTTGTGCTAATATTAAATTAAATGTCAGGCACGTAGCCAGTTCCCTGGGTGCCCGAGCATCACTCCCCTCCCCGCTCAGATAAAATAAATGATTCTGTAGAGCAAAAGTTCATACACATGTTTAGTAATAATTTGTATTATGATTCATACATTATTTTGTCACCTATGGTTCATACATTATTTTGTCACCTGGGCAACCCCCCCCCACACACACACACATAGTGGGATAGATCTTCACTTCACTCCACTTAGGAAGGCATTTCCTTTTGTATCTTCCGATTGAAAATTAGCTGTATTATTTCTTCGCGATCAGCATACTTCACTACATAGGCCACGTGTAAATGATGTGTTTGCGCTGAATTAATTGTCGAGGCTATACCGTTTGGCTAAAAAAATGGTTTGGATATAAAGCTAGGGCTATGAAATAGTAACTATTAATACTATTATTTCTCATAAAATTGGTTATTTCTCATTTTAAATTAAAATTGAAGCTTACACATTTTTTTTAACTTAAAGAACAATTGCCCTTTCATTGGGGGCCCGGGCGCTTGCCCCGAATGCCTATCTGGAAATCATGCCCTGCATCCAAAGTAATCACCAAAAGTCGTGCGAATTTTAGAATTCCTTCGTTCTACCAATCGATTTTACATTTAATCACCAGAGAAAAGGCAATTTTTTGCGGCCCGGTGGGTTGAACCTTTTACTGTCGGTAGGAGGATCCTGGGCGGGGATCATGTTGCAGTAGGACTTGTAGGTGAATCATTTAAAACAGTAACTCGCTTATTCACATCACATCCCCAAAAGCTAATTTTTTTCAACCTCCAAACCAAGTGACTTCATGGTTAAGGCCGTGTTCGTGATTTTTTCTCTGTGAAATTTTAGTTCCGTAAAAACTGCCCAGAAACCTTTATCAAAAGTTTACACGCATTTTATTGATAACAAATGAAATATTTGCCTATACCCGGGGTTCTTTTAGTGGTGAAATTCCCATCATTCTGTGGCAAAATTGTCCTTTTTTAAAGACAAAATTTGTTGCATTTCAAAAACTACTAAGTTTATAGATTTATCGAAACTTGACTCTGTTTAATTTGCCAAAGTTTTACGTCACATCATTCAACTCCGTGGCTGATGATATACAGGGTCTTACAACTATTGGAACAAAATTGAAGGGAGATAGGGCACATAATAAGGAATCACAGACCATTGTGAGGTCAAATATTCTGTTTTCACTTACCTGTTAGTAATCTCTTCAGGAAAAGTGTTGAAGAGTTCGTCTAATTTCTTTAAAAAGTTTCATAAACAATGCGCGCTTGTCTTGAAAAAGTTCACCCCTTAAGTGTATTAGAATTTTGAAACTAGCAATTTTAATCACATGTTTTCTGTGAAAGATAGATTAGATTTTTATGAAAAATGGTCGGATATTTCACTATTATTTCATTATTTGTTTTAAAGTGATTATTAACAGATACACCCCACTTTGATATGTGATTTTTATTCCGTATTATTATGCCCTCTCCTTAAATTTTTAAGAATAATTATGAAACACCCTGTATACAGGCTACGGCGCTTACATTTTAGTCAGCACTTCTTGCTCCCGAAAAATCGTGTGGCCTAGAGGGTGTGATCATTTTAGTCTGGCTATCTTACACTAAGAACGTCCAAGCACCCACTATGTTTTTAACGATATTAATTACTGACAGAGAGTGTTCCTAAAGTAGGGGCACAACATTGCATAGGAACCCATGACCGCAAATGTCATCTTAACCCTTGTGTGTAAGAACCAGGTGTTTCGGGTTATTTTTTGACAAATATCGGGTAGTATTTTGAGTGTTAAAATTTTAATACTCTTTTATGTGATAATGGCTAGATGAAAGGATTATAAAGTCTAATTATGATGCTTCTAATCGATGTATTTAGCGCACTGATTATATTAATAAGAATATTACACATAAAATGAAAAAATAAGCGGTGTAGTAGGCGTATAGTAGGCGGAGTGCTCCGCCTACTGTGAAATACAGTTTTTAAAAGTTTGTATATTCCAATATTTTACAATTTCATGCATTATATTTTTTAATACAATCAGTAAGCTAAGTACATCGAGTACAAGTAGCATTATTACACTTTGTACTCCTTTCATTTGCACACGTTTGCGCACAGCTACGCCCACATCTTTTTTCTTTTTTTCAGGCCGCTGACCTGTTACAAAGAATGTAGCTCCGCCTCTGCTATAAAAAACGAATGGAAATGCATTTCAAATGTTCTCTTTTAATGATTTCGTTGTGTATGTCATTTTCCAGTTTCCCATCTTCTCATGTAAAACAAATATCGTGTTCAAATCTAAAGTCTTTACTGTTGACACTGGGAAAAAAGAAACAAAAGAAATCCCCAACAGTATTTTACTGTAGGAATTTTGTTTTTCATTTCGAGGACGGACTCAAAAAAATAAATATGTTCTAAATGAAAACAAATAGACAAATAATTACCGTTGCACGGAAAATGTTTAATATTTTCAAACCACATTATATTTGTTTTATACTATGACTAATTAAAGGGCTCGGCTGGTTTTGCCACATGTATTACTTGGCGTGTACCGTAGACGCACGGAATTAGGACGTGGGCATAATTTGTTCACCGGTTTCGATATATCTGTTATGAAATATTTTTCGAATCGCAAACAATTAGGTTGTAACGAAAGTTTCCCGCCACCGCAAACATCGTCAGAACACAGTTCGCATTGGCGTATTTGCTCATATTTTGTCGAACTATTTTTGACATTTGAAAGAAAGAGGCTTACTTTATAACATTTTGTTGTGAAATCTCTGAAAAATATAGTTATCATTAAGTACAGGGTGTCTCCAATTAGAACCATCATTAACTTCCAGTTGTGTTGCAAAAAGTCAGCTCTAGAATATCAACAAATTATGAGTACAGGTTTAAATACTATTGTTGTATAATGTGACACTGTGCAGGTTTGGTACCGAAAGTTCAAATACAGTTATCTAAGGAGTTAGAAGTTAGTTTTTCAGGCAGATATGGCGGAAAACTTTCGTTACAACCTGATACATTTTACTTCAATTTAAATTTTACTTAAAAGATTAAGTAATTTTTCTTAATTTTGCAGTTTTACACTTTAAAAAGAAAAGACCTCAATTTAAGTTATATGAACACATAGACGTACTTCTGAGTGTTGAATTAATAAATACTCAAGTTTTGGATGTTGTGGCATATAGCATAAAAGAAGTAAATGTTAACAGAAAACTCCATGTATTCGAATGAATTTTGGTACTTTTACTCTGAAAAAAAAAAAAAAAACCATACGAAATGAATTGTGTCTTTTTAGCACAAGCAACAGTTATTTGGGGGGGGGGGGTAAGCCGCTCAAAATAAAAGTTTTTACCTTGTTTCTTAGAATGTATTGTGGGTTAAAACTTGAGTGATAATTTACTTGAAGGAACTAAAATGCAAATATTTCTGTAGAATCAAGAGAATTTTTACAACCAGAAATATTTAAAAGATATGCTTTATAATAGGAATTTGAGCATCGCCAGTGCCAGTGGATCTCGAGGCGCATATGCAACGAGTCATATGCTACTCTTGATCTACCGTAATTGCACAATAAATCAGAACCTAAACGTTGAAAGCGTCTGTCTTTAGAGGCGCGATACAAGTGTGTTATGTAACGTAAATTGGAGTATGTGGGCATCTGATATGTCTTCAATGCACTTCACGCAAACGTACGAAAGGAAGTTGTCTTATGTTGATGAAAATGCATTATAAGTTTATGTTTTTACAAAACGAACAAGTATTATATTCTAAAAGTACCCCATGATAAAATCAAAATTCCTGTTATTCACTAATCGCTGTTGTACTTAATATTACGATATACGAAAATTTAACATTCAAAAGTACTTTTTATTGATTGTACAACTACGCTCTATTCTTTAGTTTTGATAAGGAAACAGTGCCCCTTGTTTTCAGTGTTCAGTGCACTGTCCACTGAACAGGTGTCCGTGTCAGTGCATAATTTTGTCAGTGCATAATTCCTATGGTTTTTCAATTTTGGAATTCATTCTATGATTTCATTCTAAATCTTTTAAATTTACATTCATATAAATAAGTATGTATATATTGTTTTAAATATACTTTATCAACTAAATTTTGCTTGCTAAAATCAGTAGTTTTCGAAATTCAATCTTTAGTTGTTGATAAAATTACAATTTTTATATTACTTAAGAAGATTGCTAATGATAATAGCTCCACCCATTTAGAACACATCTCCGCCTTTGAGAACAAATTAAATCCCCCTTATCAAAATTACAAAGTTTAAGTTTGTAGCTGAGAATCATCAATTGTTTATCCTCCCAACGTTTCTTACTAAACCGAATTCTCTCAGTTTTGAACCATTTAATATATTTCATGGGTGGCCAACATTTTGCATATTGCTTGCAATGAAAATGGGTATAGAAAACTGGTATTTCTTAAAGAACACTGTTATAAAAATTTACTGAAATAAACGGTCATTGTCTGGCAGCAATAACCCTTTTCCCCATTTCCGGTGTCGGGGAAAAATGTTAATTTCCGTTCACATGTTATATTACGTTATTTTCAGTCACAGAATCACGTTTTTCTGTTGCCCAAAAATAAGATTCTTTCCTTTATTTTCAGGCAGGAAATTCTTTTTTTTTTTTCTAGTAGAGAAAGCTATTTTTCTTTTCTCCCATTATCCCAAAATACATTTTAAGCATTATTTAAAATCATGGTTTCAGGTTTTGTATCACATTTGAAAGATATTATGCCTTATTTTCTAATTCGGGACATTATCGGACAAAACCGGGTACCTACATCCAAAAAATAATTTATTTACCCTAGAATATATTGTTTATAGGTTGAAAAAATAGTCATATTTGAAACCAACATTCTAATTTATTCAAATACATTGTAATACATTCAAATAGAAATTGAAGCACTTTATACATGTAGTTATTTTACACGTGATAAAAAGCTGCCCTAGTCCAACATTTCCTTATACATATAGAGGTAGATGGATTCACACTGTAGTATAATATATACATAGATGGATATATAATACTACGAACGCATAAAAATAACAAAGGTTTTATGCAATCGTAGTAGTTAAAATATAGAATTAGCTTTATGTAACTGTACAACCAGGTTCAATAATAATTTTTCTTGGAGGGGGGAGGTGGTACAGGTGCTAAAACACCAGAGTTGTTTTAAAAAATTGTACATGCATGTACAGTACATGTAATATTATAAATAGTGCACAATTAAAAATGTTTTATTCTATGACTAATTAAGGGGTTGGGCTGTTTAGCCGTATGTATTACTTGGCGTGTACTGTAGACGCACGGAATTAGGACGCGGACAAAATCTGTTCACCGGTTTCGATGTATCGGTTATGAAATATTTTTCGTATTACAAACTACATTTTACTTCAATTTAAATTATACTTAAAAGCTGTAATTTTTCTTTATTTTTGCAGTTTTACACTTTAAAAAGAAAAGACCTCAATTGAAGTTATATGAACACATAGACGTACTTCTGAGTGTTGAATTAATAAATACTCAAGCTTTTGACTTTGTGTCTTATAGTATAAAAGAAATAAATATTAGAAGAAAATTCTTTGTATTCGAATGGATTTTGGTATTTTAACACTGAAAAAAAAAAAAAAAAAAAAAAAAAACATACGAATGTGTCTTTCTAGCAGAAGCAACAGTTATTTATTTATTTATTTTTTTTTGGGGGGGGGGTAAGTCGCTCAAAATGAAAGTATTTATCTTGTTTCTTAGACTGTATTGTGGGTTAAAACTTGACTGATAATTTACTTGCAGGAAAAAAAATGCAAATATTTCTCTAGAATCAAGAGATTTCTTACAACCAGAAATATTTAAAAGGTATGTTTTATAAAAGAAATTTGAGCATCGGCAGTGTCAGTAGATCTTGAACATCAAATACATCGAGTAATTTGATAGTTCTTGATCTACAGTAATTGCTCAATAAATCAGATCCTAAACGTTGAAAGCGTCTAAGTCTTTCCGGGCGCGATACAAGTGTGTTATATAACGTGAAAGCGCGCATCTGTTGTGTCTTCCATGCACTTCACGCAAATGTGCAAAAGGAAGTTGTGTAATGTTGATGAATATACATTATAAGTTAATGTCTTTACAAAGCGAACAAGTATTGTATTCTAAAAGTACCCCATGATAAAACCAAGGTCCCTGTTATTCACTAATCGCTGTTTTACTTAATATTACAATGTACGAAAATTTAACGTACAAAAGTAATTTTTGATTGATTTTACAACTTACGCTCTACTCTTTAGTTTCGAAACTGAACTTTTGTCAGTGTATAATTCCTATGGTTTCTCTATTTTGGAATTCATTCTATGATTTCCTTCTAAATCTTTTAAATTTACATTCATATAAATAAGTATGTACATATCGTTTTAAATATACTTTCTTAACTAAATTTTGCTTGCCAAAATCAGTAGTTTTCGAAATTCAATCTTTAGTTGTTGATAAAATTACAATTTTTTATATTACTTAAGAAGATTGCTAATGATAATAGCTCCACCCATTTAGAACATGTTTCCGCCTTTGAGACCAAATTAAATTTCACTTATCAAAATTACGAATTTTGTAGCTGAGAATCATCAAATTTTTCATCCACCCAACGTTTCTGAGTAAACCGATCGCTCTCAGTTTTGAACCATTCAATATATTTCAGGGGTGGCCAACTTTTTGCATATCATGCGCCAATGCTTGCAATGAAAATGGGTATAGAAAAATCGTATGAAAATGACATGGATTATCTATAACTGACATTTGTTGGAAGTTTTCATTTTAAAGAACACTGTTATAAAAATTTATTGAAACAAACGGTCACTGTCTGGCAGCAATAACCCTTTTCCCCATTTCCGGTGTCGGGGAAAACGGTTAATTTCCGTTGACGTGTTATTTTAGGAAACAGTATCGCTTCGTTATTTTCAGTTACAGAATCAGTTTTTTCTGCTTCCGAAAAACAAGATTCTTTCCGTTATTTTCAGGCAAAAAACTCTTTATTTTTTTCTAGTAGGGAAAGCTCTTTTTCTTTTTTCCCTATATCCCAAAGAAGGATTTTAAGTATTATTTAAAATTATGGATTCAGGTTTTGTATCACATATGAAAGGTATAATGCCTTATTTTCTAATAAGGGATATTATTGGAAAAAACCGAGTACCTACGTCGAAAAAATAATTTATTTACCCTACAATATGTTTATACATTAAAAAAAATAGTCATTTTTGAAACCAACGTTCTAATTCATTCAAATACATTGTAATACATTAAAATAGAAATTGAAGCACTTTATTCGTGTAGTTATTTTACACGTGAGAAAAAGCTGTCCTAGTCCAACTTTTCCATATACATATAGAGGTAGATGGATACACAGCATTAACAAAGTTTTTATGCGTTCGTAGTGTTAAAATATAGAATTAGCTTTATGTAACTGCACAACCAGGTTCCGTAATAATTTTTCTAGGGATGGGGGTGTAGGGGGGGGGTCCAGATGCTAAAACACCAGAGTTGTTTTAAAAAAGTGTACATACGTGTACATGTAATGTTATAAATAGTGCACAATTAAAAATATGTTTGAATTATTCGTTTTCTTTATTTCCTTTATCAGAGAAATAATCTATGATTATTAGCCCGAGAAAACAAATTTTAAATCAAGGCAAATACTTTACATGTATCTTAATACACTATACAAAAATATTTTTTAATAAACAGAATATAATTTGCCAGAAATAAGAATTGCTATTAAAAAATTAACCCATCAAACGCCGCTATGAGAATCAGATAGAAATATTTAAGGGGGCAGCCTACTTTTAAAATGCCCCAAAAATTGATTTTGAGATTTTTATCTCATTAAATAGTTTACTTTATTCTAAAAAGATTGATACCAACCATTTTTTTCTGTATGACAATTATTTATTGAGATAAAAAGGAAAATGTAAACGCAAGTTGGGCAGCATGCTGTAGAAGCTGCATCTAATGTTGACACTAAAAGCATAAAAGAGGCAGAAAAGAAATGTACAGAATTTAATTTAGAAACTCGAAGAGCCAGAAAAATGCTCAACAGGTCTCAGTTTGAGGCAATAAAAGAAAACGAAGGCAATGTGCATGAAAGCGGAAAATTTTAAATCGAAAAGTTCATAAAGTGAAATAAAATCAAATTTTTATGTTGCATAGTAAAAAAAATATATACATGGATATAATTATTAAAATAACTTCAAATAATGTACTTTACCAATATTCGTGCCTTTATATCCTAAAAATGTATCTTTTGTTAAGGTATGTACATATTTTTTCATATTTACAATTGTCGAGCTTTTCTTTAGATTGATGTTTCTTAAGCCATATTAAAACATATTTTGGGTTAATCATTTTAAATACTCAGTAAAATTATTTTTAAATAGTAAATGTTTCAATAGAAAATGTTTTTAATTTTTAAAAATTAAATTTATGTTCCAAAACTACAATTTGAACTTTAATTGGCGTTTTCTCAAAACACTGTTTTTCAAGTTTGCGCGCATGATATTTTAAAAACTATTTAAGATATCAACTTGAAATTTTTCTCAGGCATTTATTTTAATATAATGAACAAAATGAACTAAAATGAAATGGTTGTGTTTCATAGAAAAAAAGTTATGATTGTAAAACTATCAAAATTTTTATGATAATTTAAACTTTTAGATTAAATATTTTTTTTAAATTTAAATTATGAAAATAATTAAACCATTTTAGTTTAGATTGTTAATTATAATGTTTTGTTTAATTTAGAAAAAGATTATGAGGATCAAAGGAATTCTAATTGAGATATCTTGCGCGCAGTGGGAAAGTACCCTTGAATTGTTTTTTCAATATTGTGTGGTAAAATAATATTTTTTAAATTATCACCTTTATAATAAACTACAATAATATTTTTAATCAATAGAATAATGTCATAGTAGTTAACTGAAAAGAAATTGTGTTTCTGCATGCATTCATTATTATTATTTTTTTTTAATTATGAAAGTTGAACTAAAATTTCTACATTTTCCCATTCTTAAAAGTAGGCTGTCCCCTTAAATGTATATACATTTTTTACATACATTGCATACCTCTATTATAGAACAGTTGAAATTTTTTTTAAGTCAAAGCATTTAGGAAATATAGCATGTTCCCTTAGCGGGAGCTTTGGCGTGTTATGGGGATAAATGTCTTCCTTTCCTAAGGACCTCCATTTTGGATACAGCAATTTCCTTTTTTTGTGAAATGC
>JAWZYV010000355.1:0-36332 GCA_038373885.1 Cheiracanthium punctorium
CATAACAAAATCAACCGTGCGCTTCAAAGTCTATCACTCAACTAAACTCCCCGGAGAGAGATCCTAGCGCTTTTATAGAGATGATGACGTCACCAGAATTGCCAAGAAATTTCTGGAACAATCTTATCAAATTGAAATATGGTCTCGAGACATGAATTTTCTAGAAGCCACCATTTGTCGCCAAGGTCGCCAAATCCGTCGCCAAGTCGCCAAGACGATCGCCAAGTTTGTCGCCAAGGCTACAAGGTTACCATCATCGGAGGGCCGCTGTTATGCCTGCAAAACAAATTTCACGCCGGCGCACGCAATACGGGAGCAAATTTAGTTATTATTTCGCAACAATATGTAACATCATGGCTACAGTAAGGGTGTTGTTGTGGACCGCAGTGGTTGGCCCTTGTGGTACAAGACTTCACGGACAGCGTTTCTTTGCACTGGTCTAAACTCGGGCTTTTAGCGACCAGCTGGCGTCTTGGAGATGACCTTTCGAAATCCCGGAGCGCAGGGAGCAATCCGGGTAAACTCGGGTTTATACGGCTGTTGATGTAGTAAAGAAGCTAGCGCTGTGGATTACATTTTATTATACCATTTCTTACAGATTCTCCAAGCAAGAAAGACCACGCCTAAATCTCTCTCTCCAGCTGCGTCAGGCTGTTTATTAACTCTATTGAGGTCTTGTCACGTGACATTGCAACCAAAATGATTGGACGAACCCATATCTGGGCCGCAAGAATGTTTTGATTCCAAAGAGCCAGTCCGACCAAACATCGGGGACTGACCACCAATTTAGAAAGAAACGGCTAGGAACCTTGTATTAGCTGCGGTTTTCGGTAGCACATTTCCTCTTTAACTACGCAGCTTGAACGTTTTAGCAGTTTGGGATTTCAGCGGGTTTTTGATTTAGTATGTTATATATGTTTAACGCTCTTTAAAAGTGCAAATGATATAAATTTTCTGTTGTTTGAAGTACGAAATCACCATCATCTCATTTTCCAAAAAAATATCGTACATATAAAATTATATGCCGCCAGGGTTGTGTTATTTCTAGAGAACTATTCTACCATAGCACGGGTGTGGCTCGATTCCTCGCCTGGACTTGGTTGTCATTTCGTCCGTCCCTTAATAGGAGGCGACGCTGGTCCACCTATTAGATGCCTCCATTATAAAGAGACAAGTACTTGCGGCCTATAGTAGAGGCCAATGCCTATAAACGGCAATGCCCGCTATTGGAAAAGCAAGGAAGGAAATTATATATTACTAGCTGAAGTACCCGTTCTTCGCACGGGAATGAATGGACTTTTTGATATTAATATTTGTTGTGATTACTATTTATTGTAATAAAGAGATATAGCAAAATGGATATCGCGTTATATTGTGTTCAATAATCATGCATACTGAATTTCAAGGCAATCGTTTTTACGGTGCAGAAGGCGATGCGGCGTAGCGCAATCTAGTGGCGAGTTTTAGCAAAACGGATACGGCGAAAATATTCTTCGCATTCAGATATCGATGTATACGAATTTTCATGACGATCGGCTGAATAGTCCTGAAGTTCATGTGTTAACGCGACATCTAGTGTCAAGTTATAGGAAAATGGATCGTGCCAAACTCTTCCCCGTGTTCAAATATCTATGTATACCTATTTTCATAGCGATAATTCGCAGTCAAGAAGAGATACACTGCAGGTCCATCTAGTTGTTAATTAAAGTAATGATTTGCTACAGCGCCGTCATGTGGCAAATTATAGCAAAATGGATAACGCCAAAATATTCTCATTGTTCAAATAGCTATGTATACTGATTTTCATAGCCACCGTTTGAATGGTCAAAAATTTGGCCTGCTGCAGCGTCATCTAGTGGCGAATTAAAATAATAATGCATTGCAGTGCCATCTAGTGGTGAGTAACATCAAAAGTAACACAGTTAGAATATATTCTTCGTGCTTAAATGTGTAAGTATAAAAAATTTTATGCCGATCAGTCGAACGGTATAGAAGTTGATGCGCGCAGCGCTATTTAGCGGTAAGTTACAGCAAATGGATAGTGAAAAATATTCTCCGTGTTCTAATATCCGCGTGTACCAAATTTCATCGAAATTCGTTGGACGATATTCGCATAGCAAACGGCTTAACGGAATAGAATTCGACGTTCTGCTGCGCCACCAAGTGGCAAGTTAGAGGAAAACGGATAGCATACAATCCTTCTCCGTGATAAAAGACTTAGGTGAACCAAATTTCATGGTGATCGGTGAAACGCTGCTGGAGTTTTTCAACCTCCTACACACATACCAACATTTTTATCTATAACCAGTCTTATTATACGTATATACCAGTCTCAAGTAAAATCCAGTTTCAAATCTAAGCCTCGCCAAAGTGCCAGCATACGCCATTTTGCAAGAGTTTTTTCAGGGAATCATTTGAAGCATTGACTTAGCAGCAATCAAAATGGGAAATGGTTCCACCGCCAGGCATTTATTCTAAAAGTGGAATCCCTTAATACAGCCGCATTTTTTAAATTATCAACTATAACATGTTTTATTCATCGTTACCTCGATGCACTAAATGCGAAGATTTCAATTTTCTGAAATTTGGCGGATTTCCGCCAAGTTAAATCAATGTACTCAATTGGCGAGAATTCTGAAGCTTCATCGCTTGAAATGCCCTAATAACTGCATTATTTCTGCACGGATAGTTAAAATTTAATTTTGTATTCTAAGAAAACCTATACACTTGTTTTCAAAAATGCTATTCCCTTAAGCTCTCAGTAAATTGCGCCACAAAGCCTAAAACTGTGCAAACCGCTAGAACTCACTTTCTAAAAATCGGCCTATCAGCCATTTTATTTTTCGCCAAACTAAAAAAAATTACATATTAGTCTCGGATATCTTCGATCCTCATTGTTTTGCGTATAAAACATTACATTCCTGCTCTCATTTCTTATGCGCACACGATATTACAATTAAAAAAATAACCTTACAAATATAAACTAAAACAATCATTATTATTCTTTTATTTTTACTTTAAGAATTTAAAACATTTTATTCGGCAAAATCGCCACACATGGCAACCAAGATGCTTATTTCACACACTCTTTTCACTACAGGGGTTACAATTACGTAAAGCTTTCTGCGTGGAGAACATAAAAAAAACTCTTAAATTCCGTGAACGGGTGGACTTTCAAAGTTTTAAAGTGGACTATCATTTATTCTATATTATTTTACATATCTGTGTAAAATTTCAGGCTGACAGGTCCATTTTTGTGGAATTGTATACTACCCAAATCAACAAATTGACAAACAGAATTTCATTTTTATTTATAAGATAACCTACACTCGTTTTTAAAAATACCCTCTCATTAAATTGCGCCAAGCGCTAGAATCATAGAAAATCTGACACACTTTCAGATTTTAAATACGCACTAAAGTGCTATATATAAAAAGAGTTATAATCCATGGGTCTTCCCTATTTTCGTTCCTTCTTTCATTAAGTTGGAAAGTGTATCATTACTCATGAGTGTGATTAAACAAAATTAAAATTGATATTTCTAACATCCTTTTTTCTGGATGTAATGCATTAGAAATATATGCAGAAAAGCTGCTCAGAAAAATGCACAATTCCAACTGAATGAAAATTTCAGAAACTTATACGCAGGTGTATTCATAACCCAAATAGCAGACGATTAAATTACGATAAATAGCGCCAAGCGTTAGGATCCTCCTCAAAATCGCACATCAACCCCTTTTATTTTGAGACCAATTAAAAAGTTGCACATTTATTTTCGGAAAATTTCCAAATTCTATTTTTCTTTTGAGTATAAATCATTTCGTTCCCGCTCTGATATCACATGCACACGATATTTTAATTTAGAAACAACCTTTCAAATAATCTAGACAAAATTTAAAAAAATCGTTATTCTTTTATTTTTACTTCAAGAGTCTGAATCATTTAATGAACTGCCGAATGTGGCAACCTAGATAAGCTTAATCGTCGCTTAATTGACTGTGGGGTTACAATTACGAAATGGCGGAAAGCAAAAATTAGCCTTTTGCAATACGTTTTTATCGATATTTCCTAAAATAGTTCGAATTTTGAAAAAATCGCTTCGAGGTGTGTCGGGGCCTGTCATGGAGAATTTCCGTTCAAAACTTGGTAGGTCTGCGATCACCCGTTTGCGAGCTACGCGAGACACAGACAAACAAACTAACAGTTTACACACATTGTTTTATTAATATAGCTACCAGTCTCAAATAAAATCCAGTTTCAAATCTAAGCCTCGCCAAAGTGCCAACATACGCCATTTTGCAAGAGTTTTTTCAGGGAATCATTCGAAGCATTGACTTAGCAGCAATCAATTTTGGAAATGGTTCGACCTTTAAAAACTAAAACACGCTTTTATTTGAAAAGTGGAATAATTTAATACAGCCGCATTTTTTAAATTATCAACTATATAACGTGTTTTATTCATCGTTACTCCGATGTACTATATGCGAAGATTTCAATTATCTGAAATTTGGCGGAATTCCCCCAACTTAAATCAATGCACTCAATTGGCGAGAATGCTGAAGATAGATCGCTTGAAATCCCTTAATAAATGCATTATTTCCGCACGGATCATTAAAATTTAACGTTGTATTCTAATAAAACCTTTGCACCTGTTTTCAAAAATCCATTTCATTAAGCTCTCAGTAAATTGCGCCAAGCCGGAAACTGTGCAAACCGCTAGAACTCACTTTCTCGGCATTTTGAGCCATTTTATTTTTCGCCAAACTAAAAAATTTTAATATATTAGCCTCAGAAATCTTCAAATCTTATTGTTTTGCGTATAAAACATTTCATTCCTGCTCTGTTTTCCCATGCACACGATATTATAATTAAAAAAAAATAACCTTACGAATATAAACTAACAAAAAAAAAATCATTATTATTCTTTTATTTTTACTTTGAGAATTTAAAATATTTTATTCGGCAAAATCGCCACACATGGCAACCACGATGCTTCTTTCACACTTTTTTCACTACAGGGGTTACAATTACGGAAAGGTTTTTGCGTGGAGAGCATAGAAAAATCTCTTAAATTCCGGGAACGGGTGGACTTTCAAAGTTTTAAAGTAGACTATAATTTATTCTATATTATTTTACACACCTGTGCAAAATTTCAGGTTGACAAGTCCATTTTTGTGGATTTGTATACGACTCAAATCCACAAACAAACAAACAAACAAACAGAATTTCATTTTTATTTAAAAGGATTTAAACTCCTGCAGTAAAAATAAACGATTAATGATTTTTTTTTCTGTTTAGATTATTTACAAAGTTATTTTTTAATTAAAGTATTGCGTGCATGTGAAATCAGAGCAGGAGTTCAATGTTTTTTATGTGTAAAAGAATAAGGGATTGGGAGATTTCCGAGACTAATACGTATATATTTTAGTTTGGAGGGGAAAAATGGCTGATTTGGCGATTTTGAGAAAGAAGTAGGTTCTACCGATTTGCACAGTTTTGGGCTTGGCGCAATTTTCTGAGAGCGTACCGAAATAGTATTTTTAAAAACAAGGGTGGGTTTTAATATAGTTTAGCTTTCATTTTTTTAATTCAGCAGTTATTAGTGCAGAAATAATGCAGTTATTAAGGCGAATTTAAACGATCTAACTTGAGAATTTTCACCAAATTAAGTAAATTGATTAAAGTGAGGGGAAATTCCGCCAAATTTAAGGTAATTGAAATTCTCGCATTTTGTACATCATAGTTAACGATGAATAAAATACATTAACACATAGTTAATAATTTAAAATACTGCTCCTTTTCAAGTAGATGCCTTTTGTACTTTGGCGATCAAACCATATGAGTGATAGATTACTATTTCCCATTTTGGTTGCCGTTATTTCAATGCTTCGAAAGATTCCTTGAAAAAAAATTCGCAAAATGGTGTATGTTGGCACTTTGACGATCCAATGTGTAAAAAATCATTGATTCTTATTCGTTAAAGCAGTGCTACGGAAATTTCTTTTTCTGGTAACTGTTAGAATGGCATATAACTAATACTGTCTAATAAATTTTTTGCTTTACAAATTAAAATGTATGTTGATTCCTACTTTACCTTTCTTAGCAAAGCTGGCGATAAATATTCAAATATAGTGTAACGCTGTAATTAATAGGTGTGTTCTCGCGTTTGTGCTGCTAATTACATTCCACGATTGGAATGAGTCGATATTATGAGCGTATGCTTGGATATTTTTTTTTTAATCCCACCAAACAGGGTGTAATAAAATCGGAATTCTTTGCTTTTGGAGGTGAATAAGAATGGTTTTTCAGCCCGGTAAAAATTGTGGGTATTGTAAGGATTGAAAGTAAATTTTTGAATTTGTTGTTAAGTTTAATTTGTGATTCATTTTAGCTATTTACCACGAATTTGTGGCGTTAATTACGCCAATATGGCAGTTCTAGCAAAGTAAACATGAATAATTCATTTAATGTTCTATTTTAAAGATTGCTACAGTTTCCGTAGTAACGGAATCCATTGTTGCCACTTAAGTTGTTAAATATAACAATAAGTGAAATCATTAATATCTACATCTCTGAAAACTCGAAAAATGAAAAGGCATTAAATATGAAAAAAATAGAACATATCTGCGCTTCTTTAAAAATAATCGAAGTTTTCATGCAATCTATTATATAAATGTGAAAGTATGTTTGTTTGTTCGTCCGGGTTCTCTAACTTTTTACGATTTTTCGCAATTTTGAGGGTAGAAAGCTACTCAAATAACTGATTTCAGCACATTCGTGAGCATAGTTAACAAAGTTAGATTTATTTATTTATTACTTTCAATAATTCAAGTGAGACTGGCGTCATTTTGATGTCACTGTAAAAATGCATTGAAAATCCTGGTTAACAAGTTTTGACAAAAAAATACACCACGAGCGAAATAATAAACTTCCATCCAGATTATCAGATTTTGTAGAAAATAAAGTAACGTGTTTTTTCTTTCTTTTTCTTCTTTCACTAATTCATGTTAGATATCGCAACTGCCAATGATGTATGTCATTTTGACCTTATGAAAATGAGTTAGAAATCTAATTACATTGAAAGGTTTTGACGCAAAAATTACTATTATAAAAATTCAAAGTATTTTGTTTAATGCGCGTGTTACCCTTAGCGATTTTTGATCTCTGTGATATTTCAGAAACCATAATAACGAAAGGAAACTTGAATTTTTTTAAATCGTAGGAAATTCAAATGTCGGCACAAGATACAAGATGCAAAATACTAATTAACATAATTCATAGTATTCGCTATCGGCTTGACGACGGTCGTTGTATGTATTCCCAAAAATCGTGCAAAATGTCGCCAAATTTGGAAGACTTTTGGCGGTATATTATCTATATTAGATATACTCTTTTTGTATTAAATTTTAGCAACTTAACGAGCTCTTGCAGAAAAGTTACATCATTAGCAAATGGATACGGAAAATATTTGAAATACCGATTAGCTAGGAATAACCCCAATATCTCTCAAATTAACTTTAGTTCTGTTGCAAGCGAGAGTTTTTCAACGTCGTATGTTTCAATATTACTCCGTTTGAAAACTATTCCGCGAAATGAAATGACTAAATTTGACTACCCTGATCAGAACGTGACGTCATAAATTAAAAGTTGTCTGAAATTCGTAAACTCTGCAACACAATTTAACGCCCTATTCGCAATTTGAGCGATTCCAAATAGTTCCTCGAGATTACACAGTTTCATGTTTTCACGAGTCTGAACCATGGTGTATTTAAATAATATTTAAATTGGTACAGCTTGGATGTTTTCGACCACTGCGAGATGAAATATTTTGCTGTGCTAAATACGCCAACCAGACTAAAATTTTGCTTAAAAATTATATGGAGATCTGTTGTAATGGCAATGCATAAATTTCACAGAATGACCAAAAAGTAGAAAGGCATCATTGGTTTAAAATATCTAATCTGTTTCTTTAAATTGAGCATTAAAGACTGAGAAACGAAGATAGATAATATTAATATAAGTAATAGATAGTATTCTCATTTTTATCTCTGGTAGTTATAGTAGATTTGTTTGGATAATATGGATTAAAGAACAGTATACCACGTTAATAACTATTTCGTGAAATTAAAAGTGTTATATTCATTATTTTTTTACAATCGTCTTATAACTAACCAAACCATAATCCTACGTTGCGTAATATATTCCACTGTAGTTTCAACAAAGGGACTACTTGGACTTTTTGACATTTTGCTTTTGCATAGATAGTTACGATTATATTTTAGTAAAATATTCGTTTCCTACCGTGCGAAGAACGGGCACGCAGCTAGTGGTTAATTTAAATCTTGATAATGAATTCCGTAATTAATATTCGTATCTAGAAATAACTTTTTACCAACTTTCAAGTAATTGCCCAGCTTGAGATTCGAACCCCTAAATAGCGACGAGAGAGTAGAAAGCGCTAGCCACTACACACAGTGGGACTTGCTCTAGATCAGTGGTTCCCAACCTCTTTTAATCGCGACCCCTTTTACATTTTTCAAAAATGTTCGCGACACCCCTCCCCCCTCTTCCATCCATCATGTTTGACCAATAAGACAAAAAAAAAAAGAATAATGAAAAAATATATCTTGGGATTTAAAAATGATTATCTTTTTATTCCGTACTGATTAGTATTCGGATGACTAAGGTTGTATTTGGCTAACATGTTATGCTATCCTTGGCTGAATATTGGTCAAAGCCAACCGCATCTTCGACATCTAATTTATGACTGGCTTTTGTCTTAATCTACAAAAGAGTTTTAAATTCAACTTCACGCGTATAAGTGGATGTAAATGGCACTAAAATTTGAAGCGAAAGCTTAGAAATTATCGGATATGAGCACGCCAGTTTTGAATTAACGATTTGTTTCTTGGTATAAATCATGTGCTGAGGAGTCATTTTGCAAATTCAAAAATTCGTCCTGAGCTTCATCAGGAAGATCGGCGACATCTAAAGATGTGTGAAGTGGATTTCGCACTAGTGCCGCCTCTTGTTCATTGTGAGCCTTGGGATATATCTTTCAGATTTAAGAGGTTTAAGGTGGTTAATAATTTCTCACAAATTAACTGCGATTTCTATTTCCGATAATTCTGCCTTACTGCACACGTTTTCAGAATTGGTTAACACTCCTGGATGCACTTCACGACGTCAGTTTTTGTAGATTTGATACAAGCGCCCTAATGAGAAAAAGGAATTTTACTTTACAAAGTGAAAAGGGAGAAAGAGTGTCTCATGGCAGAGAAACTTGGAAATATTTTGCCATTCATTTCCTAAAAAATAGGTCTGTGGCGACCCACTTGGGGGTCGCGACCCCTCGGTTGTGAACCACTCCTCTAGATCGTCAAAAGGTTGAATTGAAGATTTTTTACTTTCGGAATGGGAACTGGAGGGGAATGGGAATTATGGAGCTATTCTTTTTTGGATGTTGAGTCGCTAGAGAATTTTCTTTTTTACTTTCCGAACATGTACCATGTAAGGAAAGTATTGTAATCATGAAAAAATTCGAATTCGAGATTTTGGTGTATTGACACGTTTTGAGGTCTTCTGAATTCATTTATGCTATTTTTACGAGATGTATGTATGTGTGTGTGTTTGTGTGTGTGTGAGTGAACACGATAGCTCCTGAACGGGGCATGCGATTGAGCTCAAATTGGGTATATATGTTATAAACCACCGTCGCAAGACCGGTATTGATTTTGGTGTGTATAGGACTTATAGTTTTCCTACAGGGCTACGACAAAGATTTCTTTTACATTATGGCCTATGGGGGAAAATTCTGGAAAGTGCGCTAGCGTTTAAACAGTGCATTCGATTGAGCTCAAATTGTGTATAGATGTTATAAACCATCATCGTAAGACCAGTATTGATTTTTATGTGTATAGGACTTATAGTTTTTCTACAGGGCTAAAACAAAGATTATAAACGTATATATATTTGAATTATTCATCGATTAAAATTAATTTAAATGCTTGGTAATGAACTTAATCGTAAGTGTTCGGAAAGTCGAGTGGAGTCACTCCAGATTTTTATATAAGGTAATGAGTTCTTTTTTACAGAATGCCTTTTTCACTTCAAATAATAATACATAAAAAGTACTTTAAATTTCAAAATCCGCCGACAAAAAATTACCTGCGTACAAAAAAAAATGCCTGTACAGGCGAGATGCCCACAAGTAAACGCAACCGATCTCAGGTGCCCGACATACCGAAACCCTGCCTAGCTTTAAAAATATATATATATATATATATCGAACCGAAAATTCTTTCTCGAAAACGTGGCTTAGCTCTTATACTTTTAGTACTTTGCATCAGTCATGTGAAAGTATTCGAAAACAGCAATTTTTCATTTGCTTTCTTTGTAACTCTCGCACTATTTAAAAATTACTGTTTAGTGAAACATTTTAATAATATTTACAAGTTTTAGAGTTCTTAAAGAATAAAAATCTCTCAATTTTATGAAATGTGATTTATAAAAAATGTGCGTAGCTTTGGCTTAAGAAAGAAATATATGGCATAATTTCATTTAATCAAAGACACACATAATCTAAATCTACGTAAAAATCTTACACTTTTAAATCATCGTATTTAATTTACTGTGGGATTTGTAACTATTTACACACTCATAAATTTGATGCAGCATTTCACCAAAACATGAAGCTGGAAAAGTTGGCTTCGTAAGATAGTGAAACTTCGTTCCAACATTTGGAGCTTCTCCAAAGTACGGTTAAACCTGAGAACCAAATGCTGGAACAAGGTTTCACCATCTTATGGAGCCAACTTTCTAGTGCCATGTTTTGCTGGAGTGTTACACCAAAACATCCAATTGATAACCAGAAACGCAATGGGAATTGGGTCGTTTGAAAAACCCCAATTCTCTAAAACTGCCTGGCAAGACAAGCATGATGACCCCGTAGTCATTAGGCGGAAAGAAGCTACACCTTCACTTCTGCTAGGACGTCTGGAACATACTGCAGAAGATCCAAGTCCCTCTGCAGTTTGTAACAGTCATATTGGAAGTATCCGAAAACAGCATTTTTCTCTTTTATTTTGTAACTCTCACACTATTTAAAAATTACTGTTTAGTGAAACCTTTTAACAATATTTGCGAATTTTACAACTCATAAGTAATGAAGATACTTATGAATTGTCAAACTCTTGTGATGATTGTGTAGTACGAATATAACTTACCTTTTATATACTTCTTCTATTCTTTGCGTCATTTGAACCACCACACGCGACTGCTTATGGCGGTGATTAATTTTAATTTCAGCTTGCTTGGATCTTGGAAATTATTTAGCACTTCTTCTGGATATTATGATTATTGTAAAAGAAGCTAGAATATTGATTGTTAACAAATAATAACGTTTTCATAAATTAATTTTATTTTCTTTGCGAGATTTTGTTTAAAATATTATTAATCATCAAAATTTTAAAATAACTAAAAAGATCGTATTTTAAAAGGGGCGGAAAGTTTTCAATGAATCTATATATTATTTTGAAATATGTTTTTCTTTCGGCAACTAAATTGAGAGAACGGCTGGGTGTAAAAACTCGGTTGAGATGTCTGAAGAAAGGTCCCGGCCCGTAGATGTGCCATCAAAAGAGAAAATCAGAAACAGTCGAACGGTTTAGGCGTGGCGGAACGGCAAAGGTGCAAATTTTCGCCATAGAAATAACATTGTGGTTTATTAACCCCATTGCTGAAAGACGATTGATATGCGTAAGCTCCGTAAGATTTGATTTATTTGGGAAAATATTTGTTAGAAATTGCATCCGTTTGTAAATGTGTGGCAAATGTGGCAACAGTGTGTAGTGATAATAAATGTGTTGTTCTAAATTCTGATTAGAATAAGAGCAAATATGATTTAAAAAAAGAAATGAAAACCGACTTCGAATTACTTCAACATAAAGAAAAATTAATCGCATTCTAAATTAAAAGGCTATGGCCAAATTCTCACGAAGTATAGCAGATATTGCCAAATTGAGTTCAGTCTTGGAGACTTACTTTTGACGACAAACTTGGCGATAACTCGCCAAAACTCGTAATATTTCGCCATAGAAATAACATTGTGGTTTATTAAAACTCATTGTTGGCAGCTAAAAACGCCTTCTTTATTTTGACGCTGTATCGCTTATCTGTTAATCTGGAACGTGTTTTTACTGTATCCACTAATTTAGAGAACGGCTAGGTGTAAGAGAATTTTTAAAGTGTCTAAAAAAGGCCTTAGCCTGTAGATGTGCAATCAAAACAGAAAAATAGAAAAAGTCGAACAGATCAAACATGGCGGAACGGCAAATGTGCAATTTTTCGCCATAGAAATAACATTGTGGTTTATTAAATACATCTGGAAATCATAAATCTTACTTTATTTTGGCGCTTTATCGCTTATTTCCTTAATTTTTCTATATATTAATTTAAAACATGTTTTTCCGGTATCCACTAAATTGAAAGAACAGCTATGTGTAAAAATTTGGTTGAGAGGTCTAAAAAAAAGGTCTTGGTCCGTAGATGTGTCAACTAAAGAGAAAAATTTTTTAAAGTCGAAGGAATCAGGCGTAGCGGAACCTCAAATGTGCAATTTTTCGCCATAGAAATAACGTTGTGGTGTATTAAAAATATTTTGCTGTCACAAAAAGCCTTCTTTATTTTAGCGCTTTATCGCTTATTAGCACTAGGGTGCTATTTCGTTCACACCCAAACTTTGTCTACTCGATTCTGTCGATATGATTTGCAGACAGGTTTTGTAGCGATGAACTGTCACGGTGGAAATTTTTTTAAATGTGTTTGCCACATAACGCGGAAGGGGGGGGGGGAGAATAAGTCTGACAAGGTTTGCGATTTTTGATAATTGATCACCAAGTTTGCGGCCAAAAAAAAAAAAAAAAAAAAACTTAAAAACCGAACCATGCCTGGCGATGGTTGTAAAATAGATTTAGTAGGCAAATTTATATTGATATTAATACCAAAGATGTGTTTTATGCAACGAGAAAGACAAATATAGCCCACTCATGGATTATGATGCTCATTCCGAACTGTATTTAAATGGTGAAGTATAGTTGAAATATGCTTGGCGAAGATTGTAAAACAGTTTTAGCAGCTATAGATTTCGATTCCAAAGAAGTGTTTTGTGGAACAAGGAAGAAAAATACGGCACGCCCATGAATAATGATACACTTTTCAATTTAATCAAACAAGGAAGAAAAATAGGGACGGCACATGGATTATGATACGCTTTTAATATACAGCACTTCAGTGAGTATTTAAAATATGAAAGTGTTTCAGATTTTTTTCAAACTTTTCTCCATACAAATATATTGTGGTTTGTTAACGACATTGACGGCAGGTATTAACTCCTTCTTTAGTTCTTTCTTGTATCTTTCATTTCTTTAATTTTTCAGTTTTCTGTCTGACGCTGGATCTTT
Organism: Cheiracanthium punctorium; assembly: GCA_038373885.1. NCBI lineage: Eukaryota > Metazoa > Arthropoda > Arachnida > Araneae > Cheiracanthiidae > Cheiracanthium > Cheiracanthium punctorium. The sequence continues at coordinate 13,461 of JAWZYV010000355.1, forward strand.
ACCATCGTTGGTAGCTTGAGAAAAGGCAAATAAAGCAACGAGCGCGCGATCGCCATTTGGCGGATTAGATTTTTTATCTCTTGCAGAATTCCGAAATTTTTCACTACTTTCGCTTCATACTTTTGGCGTTTACCTTCCTGCACCCATATTTTCTCATGGAATGTTGTATGTCACTCCTTCAATGGTTAGATCAAAGAATGCTGTGGCAGTCAAGATCATTTAAGAGAATTCACCTGGACGTTTCGTCGTCGATGACTTTACCCAAAATATCGTCTTTAACGAAATGCACAATTAGAATTTGTAACTGTATTTGCTCATTCGTTATTTAATATCTACTCTTCCCTTTTCTTTACTTAATAAAGATAGTTAAAAACAAATTTTAAAGATTTCAATCATTTTATCGTCACTGTACAGTTGCTAAGAACTGGCGTGAAACCTTTTGTTTACTTTCTGTCACAAGTCATGTTCCGTCCGCGTCGCTCTTTGCTTTTTCCTGTGTTCTAGTGTGTACTAGTTTTGTTCAAGACCTTGGTGACATTCTTGATCGTTCCCATTTATTTTTGAATATTACAGTCGATAAAGTGACCGTCGAATTCGACGGGTTCCAGCTAGTAATAGTATTATTTCAAATACAGAAGACATAAAATTATTCTTTTGGAGTCCTATTTATACAGAGTTGCAATAATGTAATAATTTTAGAACGTTAATATTCTTTTTATTAACGAAGTTTTGGAGCGAAATGCGATATTATCTTCTTCTAAACCTTTCATTTCAATACTGAAAAGGCTCTAACTCACATTTCGAGTGGTTTATGAGAAGAAAAAGTTAAAGTTATTATAAAATGGATGCTCTGCTCAATGCATTTCAATGGAAGCTGGCTGGCGTAAGTACGCGCGAGTTTGTTAGTTAAAAGCTTGTAATTGTATCACTGTGTAACCCAGACAACACATAAGCTTAAATCAAGCTTGAAAGTTCAATTCATTTTAAGCTTACAGAAAGCTTGGATATTACAAAAAAATGAGTCAGCAAATATTTTCCTGCCGAATTTAAATCATTTGAACTGTCAAGCTTGAATACAACTTGATGACTGCTTGATTTGGAAAGCCACATCCACATAACAAATAATTTATTATCAGACATAAATGTACTTGACCATAGAATTAAAACAAAAAGATTCTATATTTTCAAATATTAAAATTCTTTCAAATAAAATACAAATATGCTACAAAATTGATTTCAAAGTCAGTCGTTTGTCTCGATTTTAGCCAATATTGCCGAACACGAGTGTTGCGATATTGGAAGTTTTAAAACGTGTGCTGCTTTTAAGTTTATATTATGCTTATTTCCATATTAGTAGTGTCTATGAATCACACATAACATTATTTTAATTTTGATTCATCCCATGGAAAAATAAAAGAGGCAGATCGGCATCGTCCAATACTGATCAGTCTCGCCAAAAAACGGCGTGACAACCATAACAGTCACTTCAAACTTTAGTCATGTCACCTCCAGTTAGATTGGCATGGTGATTAGGACACTGGCTTCCCACGCTTTAGGTCCCAAGATCTATCCCAGTCGCGGGCACTAGACGGAAACAGATTAAAATAACTTGAGGTTCGAGCGTAGAGGGGAAAATGCGTGGAAAAATAAAATATATGGGGCGAGTTCGCAGAGCGGCACCCCATGTATTAAGGAATTTTTTTAAACTTTGAATTAAGCTTGCTATGTCAAGCTTAATGCATGTTGGGCAAGTGTAAACTTGAACACTTGAATTAAGCTTGCATTTAAGCTTACACGCATGAAATTTTCAAGCTTAATTCAAGTTTATTGACTTGACAAATCAACCTTACTGCAAGTTTGATGCAAATTTGCTGTGCTGTCTGGGAACTATAAATTTATAACATAGTGCTGGAAATTTATAACACATGCACTTGTGTACGTCGGTGACACTTAGTTTTAAGACTGTTATTCAATATCCAAGTGCTTGAAACCTGAATCCTAATGTGTTACTTTTATCTGCACGTCGTGCTGTAAAGTTCTTTTTTCAGTATGCTTTATTTTTAAGAGGTGTTATGTACATCAGAGAAAAACAATATTAAATAAAATAAAAGTCAATAATGAAATGAAATCACAGTTAATTTAGAAAATGAGAGAGGCAGGAATAGTCAAATTGGCAAAATTCAGTCATCACAGCCAATTTCTCGTAGTTCGTCGGTAACGTGCACGATATCTCGAAAAATTTTATTTTTTGTTGACTGGGATGAAATAGCATCAGCGTCATTCCACTCGTAAACTATGCTCGTCTCGTCCAAAAAATATCTATGCCTGCAAAATAAATAAAGCGCCCGTTATTAGCTATTTAGGTAAGTAATTAGTAAAATCTTAAAACATTTAAGTGTTGTGATATTTAACTGACCCTCCTGGGCCATGAGCGCCCATACGATTTTCTGTAAGCGGGGAGAGGGAGCAAGTCAAGGGTCTTGTCCAGAAAGATATTATATGTTAGTGTTGAACCACTTCTGCGTTATCCCTTTGAAGCGCAATCCTTTCCCAATGCTGAAAAAAGGGAAGCCGTTGCCATCGCTCGACTTAACTACCAGCAAGATGGCGGACGATCGAAACATTCATCGCATGCCACAGATCTAGAGACCCCTTTTTTGACGACAGCTGGCTTTTTTGACGACAGCTGTGCTCGCGCACAGCCAGCTGCGTGAAAAAAGGACTCTAGAACTGTGGCATGCGATGAACGTTTCCATCGTCCGCCATCTTGCTGGTAGTTAAGTCGAGCGATGGCAACGGCTGCCCTTTTTTTCAGCATTGGGGCAATCTATCCAGCTGTTCTCGGATTCTTCCATTTTTCAGCAGATGTCAAGTGCTGTTTAAAATAATCGTGACCATTTTTTTACAGGAAATGACGTGCTAAAAAGTAAAGGATTCTCGTGGAGCTATGTCACCTGGAACTATTTTTATAAAAATCAAATCTATTCTTCGTGACTGGCGACAGTCGAAACGTCAGAGTTTGGTGTTCCCAGAACGGGAACATTGCGCGTTAAAGGGTTATAACCAGTACGTAAATCATAGCGATAATATTTGAGCTGGGGGGGGCATGGCCCCTCTCTGTTCATATGTATGGGCGTCCATGTCCCGGGCCCATGATACGTAAAATTTTGTTCATCCAGCTTATGTGTTTGTTCACTATAAGCTGGATGATCACTATAAGCTATCGTAACAAGCTTGATGATCACTATAAGCTATCGTAAATCATACCATGATACGAAATCATTTTGTTCATGGCCAGCTTATGTGTTTGTTCACTAACAAGCAAGGATGATCACTATAAGCTATCGTAACAAGCTTGATGATCACTATAAGCTATCGTAAATCATAGCGATAATATTTGAGCTGGGGGGGGGGCATGGCCCCTCTCTGTTCATATGTATGGGCGTCCATGTCCCGGGCCCATGATACGTAAAATTTTGTTCATCCAGCTTATGTGTTTGTTCACTATTTTTCGTAAACATGTTTACTACAGATTATTAGTCAACTTTAAAGTTTGAAGATGATTTTTCATTCGATGTACCTGCTTTTATCCAAAATTTATTTTTTATCATACTAATTAAGTGTGCGCAGACAATCTTACTAAGTAAGTGTTCGTCCCAAAAGCAGGTCGTCCTTTCTTCATATTTATTCTTTATCCGGAGAGTAAATAGTTCGCTCCCACCGCTCTAGAAACACATCGGCGTATAATACCTTTTGTACCAAGCTTTACATCCGGCCATGCGCTTACGAATTTTCATTGCTTTTAATATTCTTAGCAACAATGGAAGTGAATAGGTTAAACTGGGATTAGATGAGGGGTATACTCAATAGCAGTCATTTCATTTCTATCCTATCACGTACGCAACAGTTGAACTGGGTGAAAACAAATTTACAGGGTAGTTGTTTTAGTTGTTTATTTAATTTTTAATAGCGGTATTTACCAAACACAATGACTTCACGAGTCAAGTAACCTGAATGGCCGGTCTGAGTACGGGAGACAACGCTGAAATTCTGTTGATCAGATGTTCAGCGATGAATGTCATTTGACGTCTTACCTCTCAGTCTACTCATCAATATTTACATGCTTAAAAAGTGTATGAAGTCTTCAAATTTTAACAATTTCATCATTAATATTTCGTAAAATTTTTTCAGCAGACATTCAAATTCGAGAATCAGTCTAATCAGGTTTTTAGAGTATATTTTATACTATCTGATACTTAAAAACTATAGTAATATTTCTCATTATTAATAATATTTCGAAATAAATGAAATGAATCGCATGTTTAACAGATTTAAAATGAAAAATTAAAATCTGACTGAGAAAAACAGAATATTAATTATTACATTTTTAATGTGTGAACTGAACTGATAAATATCAAAATTAAAACCATACAAATTTTAAGACCAAAGAAAAACAATAGATAATGTGTATAATTTCTGCTTTTCAGAGTGTGCTTCCAAAACGTGCGCTAAAGTTATTTTCAAAATACACGAACCATGTTTCTCCATTTTCGTCTGTGTTGCTTTCTCCATCTTTACCCATTATGAGATAAGTTATTCCTAGGAAGAGCTGAGCAGTACGGCAGTTATCCCTAGCAAGCAGCGTTCGGTTTTGTCCGGCAATATCTTTTCTTTCAACTCCTGATGAATTTAAAAAAAAAAGATAAATTATTACAAAATAGATTACAAAATAATCTCCAAACACAATAAAGTGTGTATACTCACCTTGAATCTATTGGTAATGCATTGTTTGTAAATGACTGGTTGCTTACAATTCTCAAGCGTTATGAATATGGCGACTGTCCTTTTGCAAACGTTGTTGCTTACTAGTAAGGGCTTTGAATGCATCGAAATTCAGGGCCACGGTTAGGCATTCACAAACCCTTGTCGGAAAGCAATGGCGGATCCAGGGGAAGGGGGGTGGGATTTTGAGATTTTGCAAAAATTGCTTCAAAATGCGTAAATTTCTGTCCTAGCATCCCGGAATAAAGACTACAGGGAATGAGAGGAAGCTTGGTCACATGATAGGTGGTGACTCAACTTAAGCTATAAGAGTCAATTTTTTTTTTTATTTTTAAATGGGATTTTTCGATTTTGCGAAAACTATTTCAAGATAGTTTGTGCATCATATAATAATGACTAAAACGAATGTAAGGAAATTAAGTGGATGGCAGGTAGTCACTCAGTTTAATTGTAGGTGCTGAAATTTAAAAAAATAATAATTAGATTCTGAAATTTTGTGAAAATCGTTTCAAAATGTGTCAATATTTGATGCGCATCACGTATTAACGACTAAAACGTATAAAATGAAATTTGGTGACATATAGCTGGTCATTTAACTTAAACTATAGGTGTCGAATTTTTTAAAAATTTTGATTTAGAGATTTTCCCAAAAAATATTCAAAATGTGAAAAAAAAAATGTGGATTAGGTATAAACCACTCAAGCGAATAAAATAAAACTTAGTATAGTTTCAGGTGGTCATTTAAACTATAGGCGTCAAATTCTTTAAAAGTTTTTATAGAATTTGTGATGTGAAAATTCAGTACATGTTTGTTCCATTCCAGAAAAATGATAATAGAATCGGATTTATGTTAGACGTAAGTTAGTTCAAACTCTAAATGCCAAAACTAGATTTTAGGATTTTGAGAATAGTCGTATAAGTGTTTGTTCTAGCATCCCTTAAAAATGGATTAAAAGAGTACAATGAAATTTAGCAGGAATCATTTAAAAATACGCAGAAGTTATAATGCGCTTTCTATATTGCTAATATACTAATTCCGTTCTTTCTAGACCTAAAGTTGCCGAAAATTCAGGCTTTTATAGAAATTTGCTTTACGTACTAACCCTTCAAGACGGGTACTTCAGCCAGTAAATCAATAAAAAGAAAGACCCATCTTTGATGATATGTTTCGACAAACTTACTGCCCCACACTTGAAATTTTTCTGGATCCGTCACTGCCGGTAAGCAACTATAAGTACATAAAGGGATTTAACGTCACCGTGCTTTTGTAACGACGACGGAAGCGAACGTGTTTACGTAAACTAGAACCTGAAAAGTTTATTATTACATTATTACTATCACTGCTCTTTAAACTAATCTATGACAGTTGCCCCCTATAAACAAATGTAAATCTTGCGCATGCTATTTTAAATGAAACCTCTTATTTATAAACCTATAAAACATATATTAATTTTACTATCGCATTCCAATGAAGTTATGGAAGTGATATATAAGATTTCCGGTAAAGTTACAGTTTTTATGATTTCGGTTTGTCTGTTTGTTTTTTCGCCCATGTTCTAACTGCCGCAATACACTATTTTCAGTATCTACGAGCATTATTGTCAACAGGGTTTACAGTAATGAATAATATGTATTAATTTCGTAGTATTCGATGTTTACGGCTCTCACAGTACGAGCCGACAGTCATACAAACTGAAATGATAAACATTTTTTAACTTTGCTAGAAATTATTTATAAAATAGGACGTATGTATAAGTGCTTGTTTACGACTAAGTTATATTATTTTATTTGGCTAAGTAAATTACCAGATTCAGAGTATATTTTATTGTAGTTTATTTACACGCTTAAACCAAATGATCGGAATTCGATGTTGCATGCGAAGTTGTTGCTTTTAGAAGTGGAAAGTTAGCTTCTGCTTTCAGATCGTTTCTAAATCTTACAGCAGAGCAAAAGAGTGCAAACAAGAAATTAGAAGTGTACCGGCTCTTCGGGAAGAAAAACGACTTTCCAGCGGTATAACTCTACAATGGGAGTGACGTAGCCAACCCAGCAAACACACACAGGTTCTCTGAACGTCTATTAACATTCAGAGAACCTGTGTGTGTTTGCTGGGAAGATATGCAGTCGCTCCTTGTAGAAGCTGCTCATTTTGGAGAAAAACGCTCCTTTGAATTAAGTGCGTAAGACTATTGTATTACTTAAAATCAATAAATTTACCTGCTTTTATAACATCTAAAACTTGAAAAGAAATATTCCAAAATCCACCTTCTTCTATAGTATTTCTGCTCGGTGTACCTTTCCAAACTGCAAAAATAAATAAATAAATAAGTACTTTAAATCCTTCTTTCACTATTATTTCATCGTGGCAACAGTTTTTTCTATGCGAATCTTGTAAAGATTACAATGCTTTGACATTATGTCAGAATATTATTATACAAAACTTTAAGTTCGATAAACAAGGCAGGTTAAAATTCAACATCACCATTACTTCCAAATTCGCTAGGAATGCCAATCGACCATTCAACATTTTTCCTTTTTTGTTAGAGAAGACCTGCTAAGTCAAATCTTTCGAGAAAATTGAATAAGATTATTTATTTATAATTATTTCAATCCCTATATGAGAGTATTTGATTGGGTAAAAATTAAACTCAGTGGACATCATAAGCAAAGTCTTCCTTCATACTTATTTCTAAGATACTCTAAAAATAGACTCATTAATTGAGGAAAAATCGCAAAAATGACGATTACTCAAAAAGTTACATCGAGAATTTAAAGAAACTGATCCACAGCATACAGTAGATAGAGATAGAATTCTATTAAATAACACAATGAAGAATTGTTTTCGGGCAAACATTTTGAGTTTTCTTCGGAATAACTAGAACAGCAGCATCACTACAACAAAATAAGGGGAATTTAGGAACTGTGATATGTCTAAATCATGCCTCGCACTAACGACCAAAAGTCGGAGCCGGTACGTAAGCTTGCGGTAGTTTTTCATCGCTGAGACAAATTTAGAGGTCATCGCATTCAACAAACTCATAATAACGACGTCAAACGTCACAACCCTGAAAAAGTTTAATTGAAATTCAAAATAAAAAACAAAGTCATTGTTATACACATCGATCCCAAAACATTCTTTATCGTAAACTTTTTTGAGCATACACTTAACAAAAAGTTAATCACAGATCTTAAAAAAAAAGATGGAGATAAATTGTTAAAATTAAAACCAACACTGTAGAATGGTAATTCGCTAATCGAGACTATGCGAATCTATATCCACTGGTAGAAGACTTCGAAGACAAAGTCCTCCGCCAGTATTCCGGAGATTATCGGCGATTTTTCATCAAATCCATCACTGATTCCAGAGATTTGGGGCATAGACAGATGGCTCATCATCTAAACAAAAACTATGTTCAAATTACATAAATTGTATCATGAATGCCATAGAAATACCTATTAAAGTTTAATTTACGTACATATTTATGCAAATAAAATAGCCGAAATCATGTCGCTCCTGAATTTAAAATTTAATTGAAGGAAGTATTTAGATTGACAGGATTTGAGACTGTCGAATTCCATCCCTAGAGACAGAATACCCTGAGATCTTGTCGGAAAGTGCTTTGTAGTCTCTGCATTTTGCATGGTTAATATGTCTTGTTTTTATTCCAAATATGCCCCCTGAATCTTCATTTTTTATGTCGACACGATCCAGTAAATGGTCTCGGGGAAGAGAATATAGATTTGATGGAGATAAACTTTACCTAATCCTCACCAACTTTCCATCTTTGAATTACCTGAATCTAGAAGAGCATGCACAAGAATGGCAATTCCCTAGCCAAGACTATGCGAATCTATATCCACTGGTAGAAGACTTTGAAGACAAAGTCCTCCGCTACTATTTCGGAGATTATAGGGGATTTTTCATCAGATGCATGACTGATTCCAGAGATTTGGGGCATAGACAGATGGTTCATCATTTCAGAGTTACCGCCATTGTCACAGGTTTATTTTTCCTCCTAAAGCGATATGTCGAGAAGTTCATGAGTCTCTTACGTAGATGTGTTGTTAGGCCCTTAGCATGGCCTAGCATATGGCCCCACCCCAACATTTATAAAATGTTTTTTAAGGTTCTCATGGCTTGCTGTGAGGATTCATCCGTCATAATAGAAGCCGTGGATACGTTCTGTTATATATAACAGATATTTGTTTTGGATGATAATGGAATACACACCACATGACTATTACATATTTCTTTTGCGTCATTTGCAACGAGCCAACCTCAAAATTCCCAGTAAAGTATGGATAAGTCTTCTCCATTTCGAGAAGACTTATCCATACTTTATGTATCACTCAATGACCTTTCACATGGCAAGATCAAACCAGTGAAGCTGATTTTGGAGTTGGAATATTCGTTGGGATATTCAAATCATGTCTGGTTCATGTTTGCTATGATTCAAAAGATCTTCCCATCTATGCTTCGTTTGGAACCTAAACATTGGTAAGTAAAATTTAAAGAAAAGAAAGATTCATCAAATCGAACACTTTGATTATACGACGTTTTTCAACACTATTTTATTTAAACACATATAGCTATGTACTCTGTATTAATAAAATCCTATCCTTTCCTTCCCTACAGATGTGCTATTTTGACAAAAAAAAAAAACTAATTAGGAAAACGATTTAAACTTCTTATGATCCTTCTGATTTTGTGCCCCTCTTCTGTTTGCGCCCCTGGCGAAGGCCGCTCCCGCATCGTGTCCGTTACGGCCCTGTTGGGAAAACCGATTCCAAAGCCGGTCCTATAGTGGAGAGAACGGTGCGATGCACTGGGTGCCATCTCTATGGGGGCGCCAAAATACCTTACTTTATAATATGTATATTTGAGTATCCATATATTGCTGAAAATCTTTTCTAGCTGCATGTGTGTGTGCGTGTGGGGGCCACGTTTTTGTATTTTGCACCACCTAGAAAAATAGCTAGGACTGGCACTGACCGATTCTAGGAGCTGGGAAAAACTGGTCTGTTATGGAACCCTAAGAAATGTTGGCAAACGGGATCTCACCATGGGTTGCTATGTATTTGCTAGCACTGTAGAGAGCCGCGTTTTTTTGGCGAAGAGTCGTAGTTACGTTTGCGTTGACGTCTTCGGGAGCCACCCACTCTAGATATATGGCAGAGGGCTAGGTCACTCTAGCGGCTTCATCCGCCCCGTTCATTTAATAAAATGCCCCGATGACCAGGGGTCCAGTAGATTCGAAGACTAGGAACCATCTGTGAAGTCTCAGTAAGCTTTTTGTATAGACGCTGGATAACATGAAGGGATTTTTGGTTGCAGGAAGTCAGAGCTTTTAGAATCGACAGGCTGTCGGTGAGGATGATGATTGTGAGGATTTTGCAGCAAAGAAGCTCATCCAGTGCAGTACAAAGCAGCTAGGGCTTCCGCAGTGAAAATTGATTTGACGTTGTTGAAGATATAATGGAATTTATGGTTTAAGGTGCAACCACCAATGGCGGTGCTGTCATTTGTTTTGCTTACATCAGTCGCTATAAAATTGTGAGTTGGCCGGAGCGGTTCGAAAAAATTATTGGAAAATTTCGAAATCGTAGGAGAGCAGAGATTTTTGTTTTGGAAGGCCAGTCCCTCAGTGATGACGGACCAAGGTACAGGAGAGAGGAAGGAGGAGGGGGGCAGCTGGGATGAGATGATTGATATTACAGTCATAGTCGTCTAAGATATTTTTAAGGTCAAGTATTTGTGATAATAATACTAAGTCTTTATTATATGAGGATAGCAATCAGCTCGCTCATCTGAATAACTAAAAAAAAAAGGAAAATGTTGGGAAATACAATAAAAGTGAAATCTGGCGCCGCTCGATTAAAACTTATGCGTAGGCAATCGCCTACGTCACCTACGCCTCAAACCTACCCTGGACTGTAACCAACACAGATAGGTATAAAATAGAACAGTGTGGGCCGTTTCGGGTAGCACGAAGAATCCATCCTTCTTCATTTGTATAAAGATCTTCCTTGTGCAAAGGCAAAAAGTGAGAGAACTCTCACTTTCCCACGTATGTCTTCACAACGAAATTCAGGTCCATCTCGTTTCACCGTCGTTCTGAAGAACCTTCACGGTGCTTCTGATTACGTTGAAAAGTGGACATACATGTACCAAACTTCATGTATCAAACTCATTTTTTTGCTTCACCCTTCCACTATTTTATGTTCCATGTACGGCTGAAAAGCAACTTTACTTTATAAAAGTGAAATACTCACCATAATCAAACTTCGCACAAAACATGCTTTTCAGAGACGTTCTTCTACTGAGTGTTTTCTTTCCTTTTAGGTGGGCAAATGGTTTTTCAGCCGGACATCCACCTATTTGGATATTTTGTAAACATTAATGAAATACTTAAATTTCAAGTTTTTTTTTATCAATTGACAATGTACTATGATCGTGAAAAGATGATGAATGCACCTTTTATTACTGTTTGCATGCATGTCATGAACTACGTATAATGAAATGAAAGTAAATGCAAAAGTATTATACAGTGACGTAAAAAGTGACAGTATATTTTTGATGTGCATCTGATCATCTTATCACATCATACGGGATGTCACTGTCTATCGTATTATGAGAGTTTGGATGAATCTATTTTGTTAGCTAATAAACTCTTGTTTGTAAAAATTGCAACACCATGAAGGACCATCCAAATTGAATGAACTTTAACATACAAATGATCCGCGTTGATGCAGATAAAATATTAAAATTACAGTGCAAAAACAACATAACAAGTCGAAAATCACAAACTTGAAAGATATAAAATGATTTGTCTGAAAGCTCAGCCGGAGCTCCGTTTAAAGAACCATTCCGGGAAGCAACATCGGTCAAAAGAGAACTGTCTTCTACATTGGGTCTTTTCTAAGTAATGACCGCGAACAATTCAACACGGGATCAATATCAAAAACAAAAAAAATAATTAAAAAAAGTAAAGTAACCTGTGCCTGATAATATGCTACTTATCGCTCTTCCCTTGAAAATTTTCTGGATCCTCCAATGTCGCGGAGTCCCACCAAACGACCTCTCTGTGTCCGACAACTGCTGAAAATCTGGAATCTCCTTGTATGCTCAGGTATCGTACCTCCCTCACAATGCAGTTAAGCCCAATCCGTGCAGTGATTGCATACATTTTAAAATATTACGCCATTCTGTCGCGCAAGAGCTAAACCAATGTTCCTGAAATTAGCGTCACACCTACGTAAATTCCATCCAACTATTATATTCAGATTTCACTATTTCGCGAACAGTAGAAAAGAACGACTGTGACTCGAAAAATAAGGCAGCAAGTCCTTTGATTAAAAAGTTTATTCGCGATATCCAAGAGATACGCAAACAGCAAGGCATTTGGTACATATTATCTTTTTAATATTGTCATCAAGCATTTGTTCCATCTTTTTACCAGTTTATGGAAACCAGAGTTGAAGAAATTGAGGCCCTGGTGGGGCTGAGCCACTTAGCGACGGCGTCCTCAACTGCGGCATCGGTTTGGAAATACCGTCCTTACAGGTGCTTCTTCAACGGACCGAAGTGTTGGAAATCACTTTGTGTCAAGATTCAGGCTGTAGAGAGGCTGTTCCAATATGTTCCATAGCAATCGTGCTAGCCAACCACAGGACATCTAGTGGCATTTTATCACTCGTAGAAATACTCTATAGACTATATGCACATCTATTTATCCCTCATTTTTTAACGAGTAATTTCCGTACTCTACGGAAACGTAATATTTCTGTGAATTCTTCTTCCGGAATCTGAAGAAGAGGAAAATAATTCGTTGAATCTGAAGAAGTTTCTTTAACTGACAGGAAAGAAGAAATGGATATTCGTCAAATAATGGAGATATTCCGTCAGCACTACTGCCAGGAAAATTTCTATGAATTGAAGAAATAATTGTGAGCGCGTCTTCATGCATTAATTTATTCCTCATTTTACAACGAATAATTTCCGTACTCTCTAGAAACGTTCAGAGATATTCCGACAGTACTGCTGACGGTAAAATTTCCGGGAATTGTAGAAATAATTTTTGAGAGTGAATTCTATAATTGCCTGTTTCTACCTAAACATGGAATTTCATTCGTTCGTCGTCTATGTGCACCCGTGAGAGCTCTTGTTAGTTTATTTTTGTGAATCACCTACGTACATTATGTTCGCCAGCTACAAAGACGCAATGGTGAAGATTCTGTGAAAGAATCTTCACTGTTACAACAAAGGAAATCCAAAATTCAAAATTACCATTAAGGTGTAGTTCGAAGAAAAAAAAATCCAAAAGAGCATAAAGAACCATAGTCTTTACGCAAATAGAAAATTTACGGTTTTTTAAGAATATTTTCTTAAAGTTTTGAAACTGAAACAGATTTATTGTTTATTTCAGTATGTAGTAGAGACAGTTTCAAAATTTTGAAGTGCCTGGCGTAATTAGTTTATTTGTACTTATGTACCAAAATCGCATGATTTTTTTCGAATTGCACCGTTAGACAACTTTTCTTACCTTCGGCGCACTGGCAAACCAGACCGTTGCAGATTGTTTGAATCAAGGAACCAGCTGGCTTGTATACTTTTGTGCACTTCGAAACTAGGAGAAGGAGAGGGAATGTTTCAAATTAACAAATGTCGGCAACAAAATACATTAAAAGTTTTCTTACTACTGAATGTTACAAAAAAAAATACACATGCATTTATGAAAACATTTAAAAAGAATTACACGTGAATAATAGATAGATTTTTTGATCTTTAATAATAAACTTATAGAAATCATAACGAATTAAACTTATCATTTATATTTATTCGATTTTTTAAATTTGATATATTCTATATTTCCAATTTAATAAAAATTTTTAATGTCATAAAAACTTTTAAACTTCCGTTAGCGTATTATATGAGTAGATATTAATTTATAAACCTAACAAGATGGATTAACATTTTTAAACAGGTATTTAATACCCTGAGGGGCTTTGAGACATAAAATTTTTTTGACTGACCTCCTTTTTCCTTGCAATATAACTACATTGTTTGATTATTTAATATATATGTTTATCATAAATTATACATTTCAACTTCAAATTTTGAAAACAGTTTCGAGACTCGCTTTTCTCTTAAAAGGAATTGAGTTTATCGCAAAATAATTTTATACAGTGTAGAATCTCCCTATAACGAACTCGCTTGGTTCCAGTTAAAAAATTCCCTATCGAGAAAATTTTGTTGTACAGAGATTAGAGATTTTTCCAGTTATTTCACCAAAAATTAGAAACTCTTTAGTTAATTCGATGTTTAAAAGTATTAATAAATGACTTTCTATTAAAAATAAATTAGTACATATTATAAATTTCTTAAACTTATGTGTTCTTACTTTTCACTGAATAAATGAAATCCTCAAAAATAAAGACAATTCACGAATTTAGAGAATAAAATATGTAGTGCACTAGCGTTTATTTTACTTGAGAAATCCATCGCGTTATTTTACAATGCTTTGCATTCCGTGATTTTAAATTTTCATAAAAATTTTCACATTTTAAATAGGCGCTGAGAATAGAGTCAAACACATTTTCTTCTCCTGGTAAACATCTTTTATGGTTTCGAATGGTTGTAGGATTTCGGTATGATGGGGTTTTGGGTATGAAGCGTCTCATCTTCGGTATCAGTTTTACTTTCTTGGCCTTCATTTTTGTCGGTTACACAGTTCAGAATCCCTTCATCTGTAGGATATGAAGCGGTTAAAAATTCTGCATCCACTTCTAAAACATCGTAAAAGTCGTCTGTATCAAAGATATATCTGAAAAAAATCGTTATAAGAGACAAGGTCTTCGTTATATGGAGAGTATTTTCAATGCTATTTAAGCCTTAGAGTTACGTTCTGATTAAAAATTTCGTTATAGGGAGACATTCGTTGTGGAGAGACTTTATAGGGAGATTCTACTGTATTACTAGAATTCCCTAGACCCAGCAGCTTGCACAAAAAATTTGTATAAGAAAAATTATCCATTTGCTTTTCAAATCTAGGTTTCTCGTTTGACCATTCAAAGAGTTACGCTAGGAAGCGATGGTAAACACGAAAGGTAATCTTCACAGTAATGTCCTTGCAGCAGCAGTAGGGAATGAATTAAACCTGAATTCAATGCCAGCAAACCTCTGCAACACCCCTTTCCCCTTTCTTCTTAAGCAGCTGATTGAGCTTGATGTGTAGTGAAAACAAAACTTTTTTTTTAAACTTTTTCCAAAACGCTTACAGCGGTATTCACCAAACGACACAATTTTGAAAATCAAGTAGCCTGAATGGTCGGTTTGAATATCAGAGACAACGCGGAAACTGTATCGGTTAGATGCAATGGTAGCTTTTCAGACCTCTACTTTCTACACTAATCTATGAAGTAACTCGTTCTAATGAGTTAACTCAGGGATTTAATGTTTGGTGAATACGGCCTTAAAAGCAGAGTTAAAATCCGACGAAATAAAATTTCTAATGCCCTTACCTGGATTATAATACTCATACACCTGGATGGAACTCTGTCTGGCGTTTTCTACAACAAATTCTTGAGATACACCGAAGAAAAAGCAGAATTTGTCGGCAAAAGGAACCTGATTAAATTTTACACAATCACGTGAAATGATACATTGCTAGCGATTGAAGCAGAAAATACACATTTACTCAAATCATAATTGTTCTTATGAAAAGCGGGATAAATAAATTGACAAAAATGCAACATAAAGATTTAAATAATTAGAGCTAGATAGGTATGAAAACTACTAAAATTACATTGCGTTTTTATGTTGTTATGGATGATTTGGGTTTAAATGCGATTTCATGACATATACAATTTGGAACAGAGATATTGCTAGGAATTTTTTAAAGAGTGAAAATACTCCATTTATTTTGGAAGAATGAATTTAATTTTAGAGGAGTAAAATTACAGATTTAAAGAATAGAAAACAATGGCATAAAAGTTTCGAATGTTAAAAAAAAAGTTAATTGGTGAAAAATATGTAGGTTAAGGTTATAAAAAAAATATTCGATGTATACGACGTTTGTTAGAGATTAAAATTCTTTCCTTCCCCTTTTCCACAACTAAATAGCATCGTAACTTAAAAGAGCAAACATTCCCGTCTTCTTCATCCATTTTAGATCCTTCCTCTGATATGCGATGCGACATAATGCTTCTATAATTGTTTAGACATGCGGCTCAATTTAAACAATTAATATATGTTAAATTTTATTAAAAATACAGAGTGTGAAAATAGGAATCACTAAAGTTTTAAAGAGTGTTTATGATTTTTTAATGTGTGAAACATGCTTGTAGCGGCGTTAAATATCTCAGTTGTAAATTTAGTTATGCACTTTACTTAATGTTTCATTTAATAGGCTTTAAACACGATGTAAGTTCTAAGAAGGTTTGATTTTATTTATGTCTATAGCACATATTGTCCTGTAGCTACATGCAACTACAGCACAATATGTGTTATAATTACAAGAGATCTGCCGAATTGTTTAAAACTCTATCCGCCGATACGGATATAAAAACGGATCATTTTTTTTGTAGTATCCGCTGATACGCATATGGATACGGATCTTTTTGTTTCGAAATTATTTTGAAGAATACATTATCTCGAAGCAATAATTTAATGTACAATGTGCAAAATATTGTGCCACAAAGGTAACTTTCAGATCTTGTGTAATGCATCAGAAAAATAAAGAAAAATATTTTAGTGGTTGAAGTCACATTTTAAAATTTTTGACAGGCTTTTATGTGCATTAAGTAATCAAATCGCTACTACCAAACCAAGTAAATTTTCAAAACTACAGAACCTCTTGTTATATCTTATTAAAACAGTATTTCGAAAAGAATGTGATTTTGTGTGAAAATATGATTTTTTTTTAAAAAGTGATTTTGATGCATAAATAGGACTATATAAGCACTTGAAAATTTTAGGATGTTTCTTCAGAAGTTTTACGAACTGCTAAGTCCTTCCTAGAAAGATTTTCATTCAATCCAGGTAAACTAGACTTTCTATATTGCAAGATGGAGTCCACATTTTTGTGTAACAAGAAGATTCACTTAAAAAATGAGCAAAAAATAAATAAGGTTTTAACTAATAAAATCAATATGTAAATACAAAAAATATTAATAATAATTTTTCTTTTCATTTCTTTCACTTATCATGAAAAGCCGCTGAAAGTTCCGCTGAAAAGAAGCGAATCCGGCTACGAATAATTCTTTTAAACTGTAACTTGTAGGGACTACCACTCGCTAGTTCGTAAAAAGAAATAAGAGGTTACTAAAAACAAAGTTCGACTTTAATTTGAAATATTTACCTTCTCCAAGTAGAAGATGACACCTTTCTTTGTTACATCAAATTTTTGAACTATTTGCGATAGATGTTTTGCAATCTGTAAAATGAAAAAATTTAACATTTTTCCTTCAGTTTTTTTTTTTTTCATTTGTAATTTACAATAACAAAGTACACTTTAAAGTACTTTAAACTGTACTGTAAGTTATTAAAAATAAAAGCATAGTATTCTGTAAAGAAATAACATATGGAATTCAAGAGGAACAGAAAATATTTTTCTTTTTGAACATCAGGTTTTCCTCAAACGCATCTAAATCTTTTAGTGAATTTCAGTTTTCTTTGTGGACAAGATACAAGGCGCAGCAAGAGTATCTTCTCAACAACTGAATGAACCTGCTCCGGGCTCAATTTATTTAGTTTGAAACTAAATGCATTCAATTTTGTATTCGAACTGTCTTGTTTTTAAACTGAATGCACTCAGTTTCCTTTACGAACACCTTAGATAGAAACTCGTTGCATGAGTGTAACTCGTTTGGCCTTTACGAATGCGGCCTATATGTACAAAAATTGAAATGTCGACATCCTGCTCGGTCATGCCAAAATAGTTTGCGGAGTTGAGGTTCAATACTCGTGAATAATAGTCTAAAAATACCTCCAAATGTATATTGTTTATATACTATTCGTATAATTTCGACGACTTTCGAGTGATTCACAATGTATTTTCAGAAATGTTCAAGTCATCTTACCTTTTCGAGGTCCTTTATTTCCGGCTTGAAGCCTGAAAACATTTTCACATCGACGATGCTCATTCCAGCGTCCCTCTCCTCTAAATGCCTAAATAAATAAAAAGCGTGCTGCATTTAATGTCACTGTCTCACCAGCCATTAAAATATGTCGGATTACACAATAACCCTTTAATATAAAAGGAAAATTCTGTTTCATCTGCCACAAGTGACAATTATTTTTATTTGCGAGCATTCTCTTATGACACTTGATAAATATTATTTTTAATTGAGTGAAACCTCTTTTAACCCTTTCAGGCGCAACCCTTTCCCAATGCTGAAGAAAGGGCAGCCGTTGCCATCGCTCGACTTAACTACCAGCAAGATGGCGGACGATCGAAACGTTCCTTGCGTGCCACAGATCTAGAGACCCTTTTTTGACGACAGCTAGCTGTGCGGCACAGCCAGCTGTCGTCAAAAAAGTGTCTCTAGATCTGTGGCACGCGATGCACGTTTCGATCGTCCGCCATCTTGCTGGTAGTTAAGTTGAGCGATGGCAACGGCTGCCCTTTTTTACAGCATTGGGCACTGTATCCAGCTGTTGTCGCATTCTTCCATTTTTCAGCAGATGGCAGTGCTGTTAAAAATAATCGTGACAATTTTTTTTGACGGGGAATGACGTGCTAAAAAGTAAAGGATTCTCGTGGAGCTATGTCACCCGCAACTATTTTTATAGAAATCAAATCTATTCTTCGTGACTGGCAACAGTCAAAACCTCCGAGTTTGGTGTTCCCAGAGCGGCAACACTGCGCGTTAAAGGGTTAACGTAAGAGCTAACCTCTTAACAGAGAATTCTGAACAACGGCCACCCGTCGGCATCATAAAATAATTTAACAGCCACCTAAATGTGCGTTTGAATTATTTATTTATTGTTTTTCCTACCAAAGTGTGTAAGTTTATTTGAGACAAGATCAGGGCCTCCGAGAGAAATTTTATAAGGCAGGACAAAAATGTTCAAGCCCCCCCCCCAACTTGTTTTTGCCTCAAGAAATATATTATAAATTCTGCCCAATTTTACTTTAAAAGTAGTTATTAAAAATAAAAAAGTTAATATTGTGGGGTCATTTTCATTCTTACCTAAATTATGATTTTAATAATAATATTTACAATCTGTAATAATGTATTATAAAAAAATTAAAAAATGAAGTATCATTACGGTATTTTTATAACCAGATTCCAAAATCTTCCTTTGCCTTACCATCCTCGCTGTCTAACATGAGCTACAAATCACCATCACCAACAGTGTGTTACTTATCTGTAAATGCATGAGTTCATATTTTGCTGTAGTTAAACACACAGTTTCGGAAATTATTATTTTTTTTCTTTTAGTGATTTTTATATAGAATGCTAAAAGAAAAGAATTAGGAAATCTTCATATTTAGCGATTTTTTATTCATGCTTGAAGGTTAAAAATTTATATAAATGGTAGAATTAGCATATTTATAATTCAATTTTAATAATGGCTTTTCGTGCGTTTTTACTTGCAAAATTTCGTATAACATCATCAAAATTAATAGTTCTGGCAATGTCAGATTCGATGCTTAGTCTTGCTAAGTAAAGATGTAGAAAGGAAATTCGTAGTGCAATTTGAAAAATTCACGGCCCCCCTCTAGTTCGACGGGCCTAGGGGCAGTGCCCCGGCTGCCCCTCCCTCTCGCTGGGCCTGGACAAGATACCCGTACTGCTACTAATATAGAAACATATTCCGATGCCCATAGAAACTTTCAGGAGATACAAAATTTTGCTTTAATTAAAACTGATATTGAGAATTTAACAAATATTATAATTTCTTTGGAAAAAGATATTTCCTTTAACAAAAAAAGTAACTGATTTTTTACATGTAAATCAAAATAAATGAGATTTAGTGAAGCAAAAATATTACATTAGTGTACTTATTGTTGACTCTGTGTGTGTGTGTGTGTGTTCATTTGTTTTTAATAATAAAACCTCTTAACAACAACCACCTCCGAAGAACTGTCACTTTTCGATAGTCCCACGGGTGACCGTTATTTAGAGGTTTCACTGCAGTTATATGTAGAGTAATAAATCGAGTCTCTCTTTTTTTAACTTTCCTGCAAAGTTGAAGAGTTTCTATGCTTGTTTCCTGCTTGTCTATGCCATTCCGTGCTAGAGAAGCTGTGAGAGATTATAAATTGTCAGGACGTGTATCTATGCTTTTGATTTACATTTCGTCATGCTCCCTATGAAACATGGTTATATACGTGGCATTTATATTTCATCTGCTAGAGAGCACGTATGAAATTTCAACATATTACACTCCGTCGGTGGTGACAGGGCGTTTTAACCCTTTGAGACGCAACCCTTTCCCAATGCTGAAAAGAGGGCAGCGGTTGCCATCGCTCGACTTAACTACCAGCAAGATGGCGGACGATCGAAACGTTCATCGCGTGCCACAGATCTAGAGACCCCTTTTTTGACGACAGCTGGCTGTGCTTCTTTACCATCTTGCTGGTAGTTAAGTCGAGCGATGGCAACGGCTGCCCTTTTTTCAGCATTGGGCTATCTATCCAGCTGTTCTCGTATTCTTCCATTTTTCAGCAGATGTCAGTGCCGTTAAAAATAATCGTGACCATTTTTTGACGAGAAATGACGTGTTAAAAAGTAAAGGATTCTCGTGGAGCTATTTCACCACTATTTTTACTATTTTTTTTAACTATTTTTATAGAACTATTTTTGAATTTTGCATATAGCAAATTTTGCATAATTTTGATGCATATAGCATAATTTTGAATATAGCATAATTTTGAATATAGCAACTGTTTTTATAGAAATCAAATCTATTCTTCGTGACTATCAACAGTCAATACGTCACAGTTTGGTGATCCCAGAGCGGGAACACTGCGCGTTAAAGGGTTACTATATAGTCATTCTAGTTCAAGAGCATAATATCAGTGTCCAATTAGAGGGGAAGTTTAATCCATTGAACCTGTGAATAACCTATTTGATCTCATGACTGAAAAGACGCAACGGAGAAGTGACACCTTCTTTGACCAGTGCTGCCCTCCAGCGTGCGTCTTTGAATACTCCGCCGGAATGACGTCTTTCGAATGATGAGAAGAGCAGGTTAAACAGGGGTTGAAGGTTAAAAACGAACAGGAAGAAGAGAAAAAATAACCCATCGCTGGTAAAATGCTTCATCATATTTATAAGCCTTCCCCTGAAACAATTTTTGATCTGCCACTCTGTAATAGCATATTTTGACTAAAACTTTCTGGAATAATTTAGAGAAGGAAGAAATTAGATGCAAACGGTCTGATTGTGAGTCTTAAATTTTCATGACATTTGTGAATTAACAAGTAATACTCAGCAGAAAACGGGTGTTTAAAAAGATGAAATTAAAAAAAAAAACTTTGTAAAATAACGCACATAAAATTTACTTATTTTCGGTTTTCACGTGTTGGGTGAAAATTCAAATATTAATTCATTAGTTACATTTAATTAATTAATTTTAGATCCTGTTACGTGGGATTAAAAATGAATGAAAACCATACATTAAACAAACTGGATTAACGGTATCGACCCTTGCTTCACAAACGGCCCTCCATTAATTAATTAATGAATAATTAATTAATTAATTAATTAAATTTAATAAAACGTAACTAAAATAAAATTTTTCTTTGTTCACCTAAGTAGGAATTGACTTTAAATTTTTTTTTATATTACTTGTTATAGCTGTTTTTGACAGCTGATGAAATGTGAACATTTCTCACTCGAGACGTTGGTACAGAACATATGCATGTGTATCTGCAAAACTGAAATATGTGATTCGAGTAAACTATGTTTACGCATTGAAAAGTAGTGATAGTTAGTATTACGAGATGAGAAATAGAGTTTCGCGTCTGGCATATAGCGACTTCGAAAATCGAAATCTCATGTCGTTTCGAAATTATCCATATTAAAAATTAAATGAATTAGCATGTCAAGCTTTTGTGCAGTCTGACACAAAACAAAGTCAGTACAAAGCAGTTTATTTTAAATACATGAACTGACAAATAAGATTCAAATTTGGAGTTATGAAAACACTGTGAAATTACTTACTGTTAATATATTGCTTCACACATACCTGAGACAAATTTTAACTTTGTATTTAATTTTTTGTTCTCTTCGTTTCACGGTATTCCCTCCTAAAAATAGAATCAAATACTAAAAAAAGAGAGAATCTTCCAAAACTTTCAGTTATAAAACTCTGCTTTATATATATTTAAATATTTAATCAGTAAATTTCAAGCAATAATAAAAATTTATTACAAAAAATGGATGTGTTTGAAGAAACATGCTTTAAACAACTTTCCTGAGTTAGATATACCCGCATGTATATCATGTTTTAAAAATGTGAAACGTAGAGGCAAGAGATTGCAGTACATAAGACAGAATGTCGACAAAAAAAAAGTTAATATTCATTATGGGAATAATAATGCACAGAGCTAAATTGTCAGAAAAAATATCTTCACGCATTTATGGAAGTGTGAATGTAGATGACGATCCTGTGATTCATTCAGGATGCTGAGATTTTTTTGGGGGGAGGGGAGGGTTGGAGTTTACAGGCTTGTCGCTGGTCCAAAAGTGTGGTATATTTAACACATTATTAGAAAAAGATAGAAAAAAAACAAATTTCGACTAAAAACCTGGAAAATCATCTCCAATTTGCATTTACAAGGAATTTTCCATTTGCTGTATGTCTTCAATGCTCTAAATTTGACTTGACATATGTGAGCAATAGTTTACCGTTACAGAAAGTTTCTTAGGGGGACCTATTAAAAAAAAAAAATCTTATTCAACCTAAACAAAAATGTTCAATGAAACAAAGTGTTATCCTAAAGCAAGTTTTCTTTCTATCTTTTCGACTAGATCCTTCCTATGTGTTGAAATAAAATTTTCAGATTATTTTAGATTAATCAATTATCCTTGACCACTGGCAACCCCCCCCTTTTATTTCGAAGGGCGGGTACTTGG
>JAWZYV010000356.1:0-20586 GCA_038373885.1 Cheiracanthium punctorium
TCGACCAAAATTATAAATAGAAAATTACTCAAAAAATTATTGATTATGTCTCTTATTATAAAATTCTAACAAAAATATGTCAATTTTCTGTTACACGTTACAAAAGAACTTGCTGTGACTTTTTTAATCAAATACTCTAATACTGCATGAAAACAGGTTTGTATATTTATTTACATAACTTAGTGTCAAGCAAACTTCCGAAATTCGCCCTTGAAACTAATTTATTATCTTCTGACCATACCCTTAAAAAGTAATGATATCCACATGCAAAATCCCTTAACTGGTTAAAAATTTGTGACGCAAGATTTTACTTTATAGCTCTATGAATTTTAAATATGGGTCTTAAAAATAATGATATCAAGTTTTGAGTGACGCCCTGCTGGGAATTTTAAAGACTTGTTTTTAAATTCCATTACAGTTACTTTCGTTTTATTTTCTAAAGAAGATTTACGCATTTAAGCAATGCTTTTAATTATGAAATACACTGTCAAATATATCACACTTTCACTGAGTCTATATAATGTATTCAAATGAATTTATTTCAATAATTTAATTTATCTTTTGCGTCACGCTATCCAAAAGGGCAAGTAAAGTTTACGTAAATATTTAGTTAGTGTCATAGTAACCAAACTAAGTGCAATGTATATGAAAATTTTGCATTTTTCTTAACGCTTAAATAGCAGTAAAACACTTTACTAAGCAAAGGGAGAGTATCAATAAATAATCTTTTTATTAATTAGCTCGTTTTTAGTGAAATGAGGGTTTGATTTTAAGCCACTAAAAAATTACCGAAGGAGATTCTAGCAATAAATATGGTACTGACAAAAGTGAATCCCGGAAAGGCTTTAATTTAGTTTTTTTTTTTTTTTTTTTTTTTGAACGTTGCATCGTTAAACTGCTTTAATAGCAAACAGTTTAACAATGTAGCATTTAATTAAATTCACATTTATATTATTTTAAGTGATGTGCGAATAACATTTTTTTTTCCATTTTAAGTTCTATTTAAAAAAAAAAAAAACATTCAAATTTTTTTAGAAAACTTGAAGCCTATGTTTTAAATTGAGTAACCATTTACTATTCAATAAAGTTTTACTTCCTTGTTTTAATCATTTTTATGTAAAATGCAGACAAAGTTTTACATAATTTTCGCAAAATATTATTTCATTTCGAGAAAATCCAAACACTGTTACTCAACTCAACTTCAGCAATCTTTCCGCCTGTAACTAAATGTTATTCGATTAACTCTAGATATTTTGACGTGATGTCTAAAGACACTTGTAAAATAGCTATTAGTATAATTGCATTTTTAAACGTAGAGGATTCTATCTTCACTCAGCCTCACCATGGCACAGTGGTTATATCACTGAAAATGGTAGACTGCCGAAGTGTGATAGTCCCGGGTTCGCGTCCCATCGCGCGGTCGTCGATCTAACGGTCTGGAGTTTTGGTAGATTTTCTCCAGATGTAACGCGAATACGCGTTAGAACGCGTAGGGGGGTAGGAGGACTTTCTAACGCGTACGTAGGGGGTTTTAACACACAATCACAATCTATCTTCACTCATATCCAAATTTAAGGTTAGACAAAAAAATCTAATAACTGAAGAAGTACTCAGTTTATTGTAACAAAATTCGGCACAGAAATATATTATCATGGGAGAAAGCATATAGCAGCATAACAATGAAAAAAGATTAATAGTTAGTCAATATACAGGTTATATAAAAAAACGCGATCTAATCATGATTTTTTATATCTCGTGAAAGGTCCTTTTAATATATTCCGTGTCTACCAAGCTCTGGCTCATAACAAGTAGTCATAGTGCTAAAGAAGGTGTGCATTATTTACATAACAGGGTATCATCTTAATTAGACCGTTTTTGATATTACCCGTATATGAACGAACAATTCGACTTTTATATTTTCACTTTGCTTGAGCTGTCTCTCATAACAATGCGCATATTTCTGTGTCAATTTTGTTACAGTATCGAGTATTTCTCCGGTTATTACGGATTTCGTTTTTGTAACCTTAAGTTTGGACACCAGTATATAATAAACTTCGCTAATGTACATACAGTTTTCTTTGAAATAGATAAATTCCGCCAAAATGCACAAAACAATGACTGTCCATAGATCTTAATGCATACAAAGACTTGTGTCTCACAGTGAAAATTATTCATGCTATAGATTTCATGTAGTAATAGATGCCTATTGAAGACATTATCCTTTTGAAGAGCAAGCATTTTCAAATCAGTATAGAAGACAACCTGGATAGACTGCCCAACGCTAAAAAAGTGCAGTCGTTGCCATCGATCTATTTAACTACCAACAATATGGCGGTCGATCGAATAGCCCATCTCGCGGAACAGAGCTAAAGACGCTTTCTGACACAGCAAGATGCTCGGCCGCATATGTGGACTATTCGATCGTACCGCCAATAGCGGATCCAGGGGAGGGGCTAGGGGGCTTCAGCCCCCCCCAAAAGAGATCTCTCAAGGGTAACATTCTGCTTTATTATACATTTTAAATAGCTAAAATGGTCATATTTTATCACTTAGCCCCTCCCAAAAGCCTAATACATTGGTTTAGACTAAAATTTTGATTTATAGTACATTTTAATTTGGTGAAATAAGCTTTTTTAAAAAATTTAGCCCCTCCCAAAAAAAAATTCTGGATCCGCCACTGCGTACCGCCATGCTGTTGGTAGTTAAATGGATCAATGGAAACGGCTTCACTTTTTCAGAGTTGGGACCATTTAACTCTTTGAGGCGCAACCCTTTCCCAATGCTGGCTGTGCGGCACAGCCAGCTGTCGTCAAAAAAGGGTCTCTAGATCTGTGGCACGCGATGAACATTTCGGTCGTCCGCCATCTTGCTGGTAGTTAAGTCGAGCGATGGCAACGGCTGCCCTTTTTCAGCACTGGGCAATCTATCCAGCTGTACTCGCATTCTTCCATTTTTCAGCAGATGTCAGTGCTGTTAAAAAGAATCGAGACCATTTTTTTACGGGAAATGACGTGCTAAAAAGTAAAGGATTCTCGTGGAGCTATGTCACCCGCAACTACTTTTATAGAAATCAAATTTAGTCTTCGTGACTGGCAACAGTCAAAACGTCAGAGTTTGGTGTTCCCAGAGCGGGAACACTGCGCGTTAAAGGGTTAACCACATTTTTTTTCCAACTAGCAATGAAAGCGCTGAAATAAGGTGGTTTCACGGCATAACCACCGCGCGCCCAAAGGGTTAAAAAGAGTCCTACAAGCAGACCTAAATCTTCAGTGTTGCTGAAAAGCGTTAAAAAGCGAAGAGATGGAATTAAGAAACTAAGTATATCTGCGATCCCCCCATTTTCGCGATGCTTCAACACGTTTCAGATTTTCCCTTCTGCACGGCTGCTTGAGTTTTCCGTCACTTAGAACTTGTTTGCGCTTATGCGGAAAAAAAAAAAAAAACTTTTTAAAAGCAACGCTTAATGAAGTATTCTCTGACTTGCTAACATACAGGTGTGCCAATTTTGTGAGTCAGATCGGTTACGGTGTTCTGATTCTTCATCAAGTAAAAAAAAGCCAACTAGTTTCGTTACCGCATCAACTTAGGAAAAGAAGACAGAGAGAGAGAGAAAAAAAAAAAAATAATAATAACTTAGAAGCATATTTCAATATTTAATCATGCCAGCATTTGTAAACTCCAGTTTTGCAAAAAGACACGAGTTTGAAAATAAGTTAAATGTTGTTAGCGTATACCATTTTCAAGAGAGATTAAAATTGTTTATGATGACAATTTATCTGTCTTGCCTCACTGTTATCTGATGTAAATGTGCATGAATTGCAACGAACATATATACATTATTAATTTGTACTAAACCATGGTCCTTTTTAATAGATATAATTTTCATCAATCATTTTTAATAATACTGACATTTATTCCTTTTACAAAAGTACACAAAAGAAAGAAGAAACGACACGCTGGATACAGAAGGGAAATTTTACAGGTTTTTTACAAGTACATCCGCAAAAAATTGTGTATTTTAAACTATTACGGCTTATGGAGAGGCATAATTTAAAATGCACATTTTACTTACGTTCATCTGTTTTAAATACAGCATGAATGTATATCTTTAAATTTTAAGGAAAAATGTTCTTTGACCAAAATATTATACATGACATTGATCACTGGCGGATGCAGATTTATTTTTTTTTTTTTTTGGGGGGGGGGGGGCTAATTAAAAAAAAAGTTTATTTGCCTTAAAGAAAATGTTATTCTTAAGACATGTAATTAGTTTTTCGAGAGCATAACTTAAAAATAAAAAATCGTTCCACCTGAACAAAGTAGAATGAAGCAAAATATTTCTGTTGAGCAAAGTCTTGTGAGAGGTGAGAAACTGATGCTCATAGCTGGTCCAATGGAAACATAAACAAATCTGTAGCGATTTCTTCTGTGCAGCCATCATTGCTTCACGGAATGAATCGCTGTGTTTTGTTGGGTTGGGATCCAGTTGTTTTTTCCATCGACTTTCAGCTTATTCAAAATTATTCAAATACAATGGAATCTGGTAGAATAAACTCATTGGTAAAAGAGACTACCTATGTCTATAGTGACCACTTTTACACTTCGCCCCCTTTGTAAAGTGACCAGTTTTTTTTAGTCCCAAGTGTGATTGATCACATTAGACAGGTTCCACTGTTTATATTACTTACTTTCTTAACTTTTTATAATTTTTCAACAATTATTTTAATAACTTATTATAAGTTATACGAATGTTCTTCTGAGTATCTATTCATAGGCTCAGCTGATAGGAAATGTCCAGAAAATGTGAATAAAGCATTTCTGGAACATTCTGGAAGTGTGTCACTCAACTCTTGCTTGAATCATTGATGCTGTCATTTGTTTTTGTTGGTGTGGCTTCAATAGAAGAGAACCAAAATGTTGTTAAATGCATTCATTATGCAATTTATGAAGAGATTCTGTGATTGCTCCTGCTCCATTTAGATAGTATTTTAACCTTTAATTTTTAATTGCTTGCTCGATCTCATCATGCTATGTCATTTGCGTTATTTATCTTTATAATTTATGTTAAAGCATCAAAGTTCTGGAAGTTTATTTGTTGTCCTTTTAATAAATATGTTATTTGTCCAATTTTGTGCGTCTTACGCAACTCAGCAAAGATTTATGTTTTGAAAAGAATGACATTTTGCAAACTCCAAATGTTTTAAAAACCTCTAGAGTGATTCATAAGGTATAGGGATCGACCGATAGTATCGGCAACCGATAGTATCGGCGCCGATACCTCCCATTTTTTTAGGTATCGGTTTTTTAGGTATCCTCCGATCGGTTTCGATTCTAAAAGTATCGGGAAAGTATCGGTTTCTGTTGCTTTCATCCATTTTCAACGATACTTTTCAACGGATACTTCGCTTTTCAGAAGAAACCACGCAGGCGCAACACCATTCTAGAACCTTTATTTTGGTAATGAGATGAGATGCGTCGTTTCATTGGCACATTTGTTTGCCCGAGTGTTTTCGAAGTGTTTTTTTTTAAATTCTAACCATCGCTAAATGGATGTCTTATCACCAAGTGTGGTCAAAATTATGGGCGAAGAAAAGCTTCGCCCATAATAGAAGAATAGACGATTGTCCTGGTAGATGACAGTTTAACAGGACAATCGTCGGATAGCGGGATATATCCCCCCCCCCCGAAATTTTTGGATTAGTGATGAAATTCCGTCTATTTATACACATATAAGTTCATATCCCCCCCCCCAAAAAAAAAATTCCAGGCGCATATCCCCCCGCGAAAAATTTTCATGGCTAGGCGCCTGCTCCCTATAACGAACTCGCTCGGTTTCAGTTAAAAAATTCGCTATACAAAAGATTTCGTTGTACAGAGATTAGAGATTTTTGCTGTTATTTCATCAAATATTACAAACTTTTTAGTTAATTTGATGTTTAAAAGTATTAAATTATGACTTTCAATTAAAAATAAATTGGTATTTATTATAAATTTGTTAAACTTGCGGTTTCTTAGTTTTCATTATAAAAAAGACAATCGACGAAATTAGAGAATAAAATTTGTAATGCATTTACGTTTATTTTACTTCAAAATTCCGTTATTTTACATTGTTTTGCATTCTGTGATTTTAAATTTTCAAAAAAATTTTAACATTTTAAAAGTACGCTGAAAATAGAGTGAGGCTCATTTTCTTCCATTTGGAAACCTCCTTTTAATGGTTTTGAAAGGTTGAAGCATTAAAGTTTGATGTGGTTATGATCGTGAAGCGCAGGACCTTATTATTCAATGTGCAAATCGGGACTTTGCCCAGGGCCCCCCAATTTCAAATGTTTTTTCTGAAATATTCTTTTTTATATCAAAATTTTATGAAAAATATAACAAATTTCATAGATTGGGGGGCCCCCAAATCTATCAATGCCCGGTGCCCCTGTTGGTCATAATCGGGCGCTGGTGAAGTGTCTTCATTATCGGAGTGAGTTTCAGTTTCCTGGCCTCCCTTTTTATCATCTGTTACTCTTGCACTAAGTGGTCTGTTCAAAAATTAAAATTTTCTTCAAAACTAACAAAAAAAAAAAATCAAAGGTAAATCTGAAATATTCGCTATGGAAAGATAAGCTCTTCGTTATATGGAGAATGTTTATAGTGTTATTTAAGCCTTAAAGTTACGTTTCCATGAAAAATTTCGTTAAAGGGAGAAATTTGTTCTAAGGAGACTTCGTTATTGGGAGATTCTACTGTATATATAGGCATTTGATATCGTTGGAGAAAGTCTATCTCTTGATATAGATTTCACGCTTAAGAGACATGCTTCAAATTTTTATTTTAAAGAAAATTGCGCAAGGACATCTGATTCGGCTTGGGTATGATATAGATATCAAAATTGATGGGGGAGACGGCCCTTAACATCGTTTGATATTTCAGGGGATGACGACCTTTAAAGTGTTAAAGCAGGTATGGGCAACGTTTGAAAAGTTGTGGGCCAAACTTTTATTATGTTAGCGAACTCGCGGGCCAAACTTGCAGATTTTAGCGTAGTGGCGGGCCGTATAATTGGGATTTATATGGGATATTGACTGGTTTATACTGTTCTGCGAGCCAGATCAAAAGCTATGGCGGGCCACATCGAGCCAGGTTGCCCATATGTGTGTTAAAATGTAATATTTCAGCCTTCGAAATACGTTTGAGGAATTTGTTTCTATTTAGCTTATAGAACTTCAGATACAGACATTTTATTAGTCAGCCGGAAATATTTGAAACCGAAAGTAGCATTCTGCTATCTGAAGTGAATCGTATTTCTGCGCATGCAAACGGGGATAGGGTTTTAACCAAATGAAGTTTGCTGGGCATACCCCTCCCCCCCCCTCATGGCGCCCCTCTGCAAACGTAAAAAAAGGCTCCCCTTTTGTGCTCTAGATCAGTGGTTCCCTAACAGTGCCGGTCCTAGGGTGGAGCGAACGGTGCGACAGCACCGGGCGCCATCTTTATGGGGGCGCCAAAATACCTTACTTTGTAATATGTGTACGCATATTTGAGTGTCCATATGCTGTTGAAATTTTCGTTTTAACGCCTCTGAAAACTTTTCTAGCTGAATTTGTATGTGTGTGTGTGTGTGGCGGGGGGCGCATTTTTGTATTTCGCACCACTTTGAAATATATCTAGGACCGGTACTGTTCCCAAACTATGGGCCGCGACCCATTGTTATGTCACGGGAGCAATTTCGGTGGGTCGAAATGGGTGGGAAAAATTAAACTTTAGTGTTTTATATTTATAGTAAACTATACTATTTTATAAATCCTATATTGGCTATCGTTATGTTGGGTCGCTAAAAAAAAATCTCGTTGAAGATTTTTTGAAGAGAAAGACAAAAAAGTTTGGGAACCACTGCTCTACATCAAGAATTTCTCAGTTTTAGTTCGAAAATGCCCCCCCCCCCCCTTTGTGACGATGGCACCCAGACCTTGCTTACCGTGCCGCGCCGCCCCCTCTCAGAGGTTAGAATTAAAACAGATAAAATTTGTTCATATCAATCACAGAAAAACACACAGAGCTGCCAAGTCTCCGGCTTTTTTCGGGAGATTTCCCACCACTAATTTTTACTTACAAATTTATGCTTAAAATAAGTCCAAATATTTAATGCAAACTAAAACTGTCTAAAAATTGTGGTGGGAAATCTCCCGGAAAAAGCCGGAGACTTGGCAGCTCTGAACATGTTAACAATGATCATAAAAACAAAAACACTGAAGATCAATTTAATTAAATATGGATACTTTAAGTAGCAACTTTTTTTTAAGACTTGAAAATTGAATTTAGTTTATCATTTTTGGATTTCTCTTTAACCTTAGACCCTCCAAGGTGTAGCTTAAAAACGAGCAAAAATATTTTTCTTCATATTGTAGCTGTTTCAAGGACAAAATTAATGATACTAAAATTATAAACGAAACCTATATGTAAAAACATTTTATTCCTTTTTTGTGTCGCGAAGAAGTTAACTTTTTGGCAGTGACTTGAAAACTGGCGACTCCCGTGAACTTTAATTATGTTGGTCCAGAAGTTAAATGATTCGTTTTTAAAACATTACACACTATCAAAAGTACGAATTAGCAAACATTTAATGATTTTATAATCTATCAGATTAATGAGAGAACGTAGAATTTGTGTATTATTCTGTTTTGAGAAGTGTAATAATTATCAATATCTGATAATTATTTATATTGTTATTTTAAAAAGTTGAAGCTGTATTAGTATACTAATTATTATTTAGTTTATTTCAAATTTTGGAGTAAAAAACATATTTCTTGTGTTGGGTTGTCTTTGGTTTATATATAAGGAAAACACAGGAATAATCGGTGTGTGCCTGTTCTTCGTACGGAAAAGATCAAAGACATGGACCATCCGGATTAATTGACTTAACCCTGTCCGGAGAATCCAAATATTCGGATTTTCAAAAAGAACTTAAAAATGATCATGAATTCATATTAAAAAGAAATTTTGCTAAAACATTTAATAATTCACTTAGTGGTTAAATAATTGGAGCAGATAAATAAAACCATTAATTAATGTGAACTTATTATGCATTTTAAGGGAAGAATTTACATACGTATTTAATGAACAATATCTAAATACCTTTTATCTGGCTGGAATATGGAAACCTTTTATCTGGCTCATAGCAACAATTAGGCGACAAAATAGAGTTTGAGAAAAATTGATTTAAATATTTGCACCAGTCGGCACTGGAAATGGATTCTCTTATTAATATATCCCTTTAACTCCCCCCCCCCGTGTTTGTGTTCTGTCAAGCCTAAATGAGGGCATCTACCTATTAAGGGGGCTTGGGCGGAGGACTTTTTAAGGGAGCCTAACGCATATTCACGTAACATCTGGAGAAAATCGCCCAAAACTCTAGACCACTAGATCGACAGCCACGCGAGGAGAAAGAATTCCAAACCTGCACACTAAGACGCTTCCCAGTGCTCAGCTTTTTATAAATTCGGCCATTCGTCGGCATGATTAAATAGAAAAGAAAGACTAGAACTACTGTAAATTCACACTTCAATGTATCTACTGCTTTTTCTTTTTAATGCTTTCTACAGGGATCAAATTTCATCATGCTGTTATTCATTTTAACGAGAACTACACTCTCGTTACAAAAACTGCCCAGAATACAGATGTAGGCTTAAATGATATTAAATTATGTAAAGTATCGGTATCGGTTAAGTATCGGTATCAGCCGATACCATAACTTAAAAGTATCGGTATCGGCTATTTCTGAAAATGAATTTATAGGTAAAGTATCGGTATCGGTCATCGGCGAAAATGTGGTATCGGTCGATCCCTAAAAATAAGCTTAAAAAATATATATTAGCCCCCCCGTCCCCAAAAAATTTACACTGCTTTAGGGTAAAATTTCGGTCTACTGTTTTGGTTAGGTCAAAATTAGCTTTTGTCAAAATTAGCTAAGATTAAAGCCCCCCCCCCGAATGAATAAATAAATAAATCTGTATTCTTCATAAGATTTAACCGAGATTTGCTGTCGTATTTAGTAGTAAATGTTTTGCAGTGCATTTTCCCAGCGTTGCATTGTTAACAGGAGGGGCGTAGCCAAGGGGGGTTAGGGGGGTCATAACACCCCCATGAGGAATTTTTTGCCATGCAAAATGTATATCTTTCACTCCCTTATCACACACATATATGCATATATGTGAGTTTCAGTAGTCGTAAACCCCCCCCCCCCATGAAAAATTTCTGGCTACGCCCCTGGTTAACAGGATTCAAAAGCGTTGCAAACATGATAATACAATGAAGATGGAAAACACGGACCAGCAAAAGAGTATTTGATCCTCTTTTGCTGGTCCGTGTTTTATTTTTTATTAAATGCAAAGAGTATAGCTGGAATTTTATATTTTATTTTTTTTCTGTTGATTAATCTATATAGATATTTTCATTTTTCATTGTTTATTTACATTACTGATCTTTTATAATTTGTAGTCTTTCCAGCTCTTCCTCCTATCTTATATACTCTTTAATGAACAAAATTAGTGGCGGCTCGTGGGATACAGCAAGTACAGCCGGGCTGCACTTGAAATTATCAGCACATACTTTAAAATAATTTATTCTATTCTACTAATTTTCCTAAATTCAGATTAGAATTATGGAATTCCTATGGTAAATTAACAAAATCTCAAAAAAAAAAAAAAAAAAAAAAAACAAAAAAAACCGTATTGTGGCCAGATCGCTCATTCAGAAAAAAAGCACTTTAATCTTCCCGCAATTCAATTGGGAAAATCTTTGGTTCAGCCCAGAACGCTGATAAGAAAATTGGCAGCACCGTTGCCATGACAACGGTTACGTAAGCATTTCCTCCGGCATAGGCTATAATGGGGGTACGCAGCTAAGACTCAGCTCATTCAAGATTTTGAAAGGTCGGCAGCACTTGTGAATTCGACTCACTGATTGGCTCGAGAAGTGAGGGAGGGGGTAAGGAGAATATATGTTCGGCAAACTCTGGACTTTATATTGCTGAATTTATCAAGAAGGCAAGCCTGAATAGACGCTTATGACTGGACAATTACCCATCAAAGCAGTATTGTTTTTAAGTAAGCAAGAACTGGCATTTAGAGGGCATGGCGAGCGAAAAAATTCTTTAAACATAGGAAATTTTAAAGAGCTTTTAAAATTATTGATATCTGAATTAAAACAACGCCTTTTTATGAGGGCATCACTGACCGATTCGCAAGTTTAAAAGAAAGGAGGATTGATTTGACTTATAAAAATAAGTACGTTTTCTTTTTTTTTCTTTTCTTCTCAAGTTATCGTTACAAAAGAAAATTCTAAGGAAACTTCGAATCAGACACGGATTAATGCAATTTTGAGGATAAGAGCGGCTGGTTGAAATTTATGTCCATTTTATGGAAAAGTAAAATAGGATCTCTTATACATTTTTTATGTAATTTCTTTTTTTTGTCCTCGGTGAGGGCTTAATCCGCCAGCTTTCGAATTCAATAACAGAGATTTTCCTTTCCTGTCCGGAGGAGAGGGGGGGGGGGCTCATATGCTTCCGGCTGCACTAACAGTTTTTACCACGGGCCGCCACTGAACAAAATAACCAATTTTAAATATAATCTGGAAATTAAATTATTATTAAAAATAATACAGACAAACTTCTTTAAAGCAATCAAGCCTGTTTTCCTTTATTCTTCCTATTGTAATCGTTTCCAATTTCGCATAGGAAACAGGAAAAAGTACCATCAGGGTATTGACCTGTTATTATAAAATGCCAAGAAATTTGCCTTGTGTTGCGTGTTTTTTTTCTCATTGGGTAACTTTTTATAAATGCAGCTTAGTTTTTCTTTTCGTTTTCTTTGCGCCTTTATTTAGAATAATTATTATTCGTATGTATTTATTTTATAAAAAATAAAACAGACTTCTGTTCACTTTTTTTTGTTGTTGTTGTTGTAAAAATATTGAAACGAGTTTAATTAGTGCTGCCATCTACATTTATATCTTAAAGAATAAAATAATTGTTTAACCTGGTTTAACCAGTGCTATTAGGTATGTATGTATTAATTTAGAATCGATAGTTCGGAAGTTAAGGGTATTCAAAAGGGGAAGATATACCAGGCCGTGCAGTATATTTTCTCATTATAATTAAATTTTTTGAGATGCCCCTCCTTAATACTTTAATAAATGGTCATTTTTATCACATTGCACAATTTTGGATGATGAATCTCATTCCGGCCCTAATTCGAAAAAAAAAAAAAAAAAAATCATACAATTACTATCGGTTTTAAAAATATTTAAGAATAAAACTGCATAAAGCATAATAGTTATATTTTTATTTTTAAAACATTTATAAGAATCCTCTTTAGTTTCATCCATGGTTTCATCCCTCTAACTCTAAATTTATTAATTAGGGATTTCTAGTTCTGAAAGGCAGCCATTGTAGCCTGACTCGAAATCAATAGCAATTTTCTTATCTGAAGTATTTTTTTATTATTTTTAATTTGGAAAACTTATTTTTCGAGAGCTACGGACTGGGATTATTAATAAAATTCTCAGATCTACAACAATATTGAGGTGCAAAGTGATTAATTTAGTTTGGAAAACAGGGTGGTTATAATTAAACTTCTCCTATAAACAGCATCTCACAGTTGAAACGAGTGAGCAGATTGCCACCAAATTTTGCATATGGACTGTACTCAAGATGCGCTTAAGGAAATTTCTTTGAAAATTTTAATTCAAAAGATGTCTACTAGATGGTGCTTTTGGCGTGAAATTAGTTCAATTCACGGACTTAGATTGGTTCAATTACATTACATTATTTTTATAGCATAGGTTCCCAACCTTTTTTGAACTGGCGCCCCCTTTTCTAGTGAATATTTCAATACCGCCCCCCCCCTCCCACTCCAGAGAAATAAGAGCGTACATAATGCATGGTGAAAACAAGAATTAAATAAAAAAAATTACTAATAGATAGAATATTGTTGGAATTGAAACTCTACTGAATTTCTTCTTCATTTAAAAAAGAGGAATAAAAGTTTTAGAGGTATATTAGAGAGGTATCTCTTTCTCTCAACAGCGAAGTCTCATATCGAAATATGTGAATTTTCGCACACGTGATAGAAATGAATTATCAGAGTGATTTTTAAGTCTTTTTTAGACTATATTTGGTTAATCTTCCCACGCCCCTCCGTGCCATATCAACGCCTCCTAATTTTCTCTGGGTCTTTTACCGCCCCCCTGAAAGCCTCAAACGCCTACAGGGGGGCGTTATCGCCCACGTTGGGAACCTATTAGGGATCGACCGATACCACATTTTCGCCGATGACCGATACCGATACTTTACCTATAAATTCATTTTCAGCAATAGCCGATACCGATACTTTTAAGTTATGGTATCGGCCGATACTGATACTTTATACAGTTTAATGTCATTTAAACCTACATCTGTATTCTGGGCAGTTTTTGTAACGAGAGTGTAGATCTCGTTAAAGTGAATAACAGCATGATGAAATTTGATCCCAGTAGAAAGCATTAAAATGAAAAAAAAGTGGATACATTGAAGTGTGAATTTACAGTAATTCTAGTTTTTCTCTTCTATTCAATCATGCCGACGAATGGCCGAATTTATAAAAAGCTGAGCACCTGGAGGCGTTTTAGCGTGCAGGTTCGGAATTCTTTCGCCTCGCGTGGCTGTCGATCTAGTGGTCTAGAGTTTTGGGCGATTTTCTCCAGATGTTACGTGAATATGCGTTAGGCTCCCTTAAAAAGTCCTCGTTAAGTCGTGCGTTAAGACTACCTTAAGTCCTCCGCCCAAGCCCCCCCCCCCTATAGGTAGATGCCCCTCATTTAGGCTTGACAAAACACAAACACGGGGGGGGGGAGTTAAACGGATATATTAATCAGAGAATCCATTTCCAGTGCCGACTGGTGCAAATATTTAAATCAATTTTTCTCGACCTCTATTTTGTCGCCTAATTGTTGCTATGAGCCAGATAAAAGGTTTCCATATTAGACCCAAAACAGCTCGTCCGACAAACGTCATTCGGTTCAACCCTATCCCCGTTTGCATGCGCAGAAATACGATTCACTTCCGATAGCAGAAGGCAACTTTCCGTTTCAAATATTTCCGGCTGACTAATATTAAAATGTCTGTATCTGAAGTTCTATAAGCTTGCGGCGGCAGCATTTTGCGTTTTGTCCCTCTCCACCTCCAGGACACGAGTCTCCAAGAGAATCACTTGAATGCACGAGAGGGTTTTCGCAACCAGGCCAGTTTTTTCCACAAAAGCAGATTTATGCTAAAGCAGAGATATGCTAATGTGAACCGTGTTGCTATGTGAACAGCGACACTATATAAGGTCTATAGCTAGTTACTAACGTATGTAGCGAGTTACTACGCCTGGGGTATAGTCCCCTTTTTGTATTCGGCACAAGGTGCCAGTTTGTGTTTTATCTGTTTTATGTTTTCGTTTTAATAAAGTGTTATGTTGGGAAAAGTTGTGTTCAATCGTGAATACACACATGTACAATGAGAAGGGCAAAAAGTTATCATCTGCCACTTCAACTGGTGACCCGGACAAAGAAACAAAGTGTGCTAATCTGGAAGTTCGATCGATGTTCAAAGTCAAGCCTCTTCAGCAGCTTTGGCAAGATCTACAGTCAAGCTGGCCCTCGGTGAGTTTGTTGGAGCCGCCTTATTGCAAAGAACGGTGTTCTACGGGTAAAGATTTCCTCTGGTCTGCTGCCTCGACTTTCCTGCGCGCACCGTCATCAAGTATTTGAAGACAACGGACAAGACAGGTGGCAAGTTTTAAACAAACATTTATACATTTTTCTTCATCCCCATTTAATTGGTTGCTCGGTCAGGCTTTCTAAAAATGAATGGTGAAACGTCTGTAGAGGCGGTGAAAACCGGCGACATTAGTCGCGTAGCTCTCAAGTTACCACCCTTTTGGGAAAAATTTCCAGATTTATGGTTCGCTAATATAGAATCACAATTTCACATCGCGAACATTAGTGAAGATTCTACAAAATTTTATTACATAGTGTCTAGTCTAAATGCTGATATCTTAAGTTATGTAAGTGATGTAGTTTTAACACCTCCCCCCACTCTAAAGTATGATACCTTAAAAAAACGGCTTTTAGCCGAATTCACGGATTCCGAACAAACAAAGATAAAGCAATTACTTTCGGAATTAGTGTTAGGAGATGAAAAACCTTCCCATTTACTACGGAAAATGAAGCACTTAGCACCCGATAAAACAGACACCGAGTTTTTAAAAACTCTATTTCTACAAAGATTGCCTAAGGACACTCAAGCTATCTTGTCTGTATATGAGGGTACTTTAGATACATTAGCTCTCATGGCAGATAAAATCGTAGAAGTCACGGGTAATTCTAGTTCAGAAATACAAAGTCTAGACACTCATACTACTAACTCGGAAAATGAGGTGCAGGAATTAAAAAAACAATTGACAGAACTAACTCGAAAAATTGACAAGGTCTTGCAAGATAAAGATAAATTTAGACCACGCACTCTTAGTCGTACGAGACTCATTAATAATAAATTTCAGCGTAATCCCCCACACCGTGTGACACCCTCTACTCGGTCAACACCCTCCCACTCCTCTGAAACGGTGTGCTGGTATCATAAAAAATTTAAAGATTGTGCTCACAAATGTCTAGAGCCGTGCAATTATAACTCCTTAAAAAAACTAGAGGGCCGGTCGCATTATACGGCGCAATGTGACTATACGTACAAGGACGTTATAAGTCGCCGTCTTTTTATTAGAGATAAAATATCTGGGGTGGAATATCTAATTGATAGTGGCAGTGATATCTGCGTTTTACCCAGAGCAAAAAATACTCAGTATAATGGACCTAAAAATATTATATTGTATTCTGCTGATGGATCTCGTATCAAAGTCTACGGAACTAAATTAGTAAAACTCGATCTTGCGTTAAACCGGTCTTTTCAGTGGCCGTTTGTGGTCGCAGACGTTAGCAGACCAATAATTGGTGCTGATTTTATAAAACACTTTGGCTTATTAATTGATCTGAAAAGACTTTGTTTACGCGATCCAAGTTCGTCCAAGGCAGCTCTAGGTTCCGCTTGCAACGAGAGTTCGTCTAACGTTAGTCTACTTGCTAAGGATTTAAAAATTAAAAATATATTACGAAAATTTCCCGACATACTTAAACCGTATCCTTCTAATATGAAAGTAAAGCACAATACAGTGCATAAAATTGAAACAACAGGACAACCTGTATTCGCACGGCCACGGCGTTTAAATCCATTGAAATTAAAAATAGCTAAACAGGAATTTCAATACATGCAAGAAAAGGGAATCTGTAGACCTAGTAACTCGTGTTGGGCCAGCCCTTTACACATGGTCCCAAAACCCAATAGTACTGATTTTCGTCCGACTGGCGATTACAGAGCTTTAAATAAAATTACTATTCCTGACAGATATCCCCTTCCCCATATACATGATTTTGCTAATGAACTTTACGGAAAAAAAATATTTTCCAAAATCGACCTCATCCGTGCATACCATCAAATCCCAGTGCACAAAGACGACATTCAAAAAACCGCTATTACCACACCTTTCGGCTTATGGGAATTCAAATTCCTTCCCTTTGGGTTGTGTAATGCGGCTCAAACATTTCAAAGGTTCATATCTGAAGTCCTACAAGACTTGAACTTTACATTTGCTTACTTATTTTAATAGCCAGTCCAAATGAGAGCGAGCACATGACTCATCTCGAAACTCTGTTTAAAAAACTAACCAAATACGGCATCAGAATCTATTTGTCTAAAATCATTTTTGGGGTCACAGAACTACCATTCTTGCGTTACTTGGTTAATGAACACGGTATTAAACCACTGCCTAGCAAAGTTAAACCAATTTTAGACTTCGAACA
The DNA here is from genome assembly GCA_038373885.1 of Cheiracanthium punctorium. NCBI lineage: Eukaryota > Metazoa > Arthropoda > Arachnida > Araneae > Cheiracanthiidae > Cheiracanthium > Cheiracanthium punctorium. Next base: position 16,924 of record JAWZYV010000356.1, read on the forward strand.
ACCCCAAACATGTAAAGGTTTAAAACGCTTCTTAGGACTCTTGAACTTTTACAGACGGAATGTCCCGCAGGCCGCTAAATTACAAGCGCTTTTAAACGAGCTTTTAAAAGGTTATAAAAATAATGGCAAAAAGGTAATTTCGTGGACAACCGAAACCCTCGAAGCCTTTACAAAGTGTAAGGAATCGCTAGCTGCGTTATTGGTACATCGCAACCCAGACGCACAGCTTTGCTTATGCACAGATGCAAGTAGTACTTCTATAGGCAGTTCTCTCCACCAGATCAGCTTAAACCAGGGTACACAAGTAATTGAGCCCTTAGCATTTTATTCTGCTAAGCTCATACCTGTACAGCAAAAATGGCCTACTTATGATAGAGAATTGTACGCCATCTACGCATCTGTCAAATATTTTAAGCACTTTCTTGAGGGCCGTGGTTTCACGGATCATAAACCCCTCACCTTCGCCTTTAATCAGAAGGGGGATAAATGGTCTCCTAGGCAACTGAGACACCTAGGTCAATTAGAAATATCGGTCAATTTAGTACGGATTTCGCTACAACCCGGGACGCGACAATATCCCTGCCGATTTCTTTTCTCGAGTTGAGTCCATTGCCTTCCCGAGTACATTAGATTACTCAGCAATTGCAAAGGCACAAGAAGGTGATAAAGAACTTGAAAAACTAATCAGTACACATACCAGATTAGTATTTAAACAAATGACAGTTCCAGAAACTCAAACTCCCTTGTGTGAGGTATCTACAGACAAAATTCGTCCGTATATCCCAGAGCCCTTTCGAAGGAAAGTATTTGATAATTTACATAACTTGTCTCACCCAGGTATGAGGGCTACAGCTAAATTGCTGAATTCTCGTTTTATTTGGCCTGGCATACAAAAGGATTCGCGGACTTAGGCGAAATGTTGCATTCCTTGTCAGTTGATAAAGGCGCAAAGGCATAAAAAAACCTCAATACCGAATTATACTGTTCCAGGAGATATATTCGACCACGTACACATAGATCTCGTCCGTCCATTACCCGTAAACAAAAATTTTAAATATTTAGTTACAATGATCGACAGATTTTCACGTTGGGTTGAAGCAGTACCCGTCACTAACATAGCCAACGACACTGTTGCTAGAGCATTTTACGAAAATTGGGTGGCAAGATTTGGAGTGTCCACCACTATTACAACCGACCAAGGTCGGCAATTTGAATCCTGTTTGTTTAATTCTCTTTTACATTTATTTAGAATAAAAAGTAATCGTGGTACAGCTTATCACCCACAGACCAATGGCCTTATACAGAATCGGCATAGGGGGTTGAAGACTGCGTTGAAAGCCTGTCTGACCGACCAATGGTTGGAAAAATTACCTACTGTTCTATTAGGACTGCGGTCTTGTATATAAAGAAGAGTTAAGAGCAACCACGGCTGAGTCTGTATATGGCATTCCGCTTCGACTACCAGGAGACTTTTTCCTGCGCTCTGCGACAGATGTTAATGTTCCAGACTTCATTCGACAACTAAAGCAGCAGATGGAACAACTAGTACCTCGACCAACGTCTTCTCATGCCGTGAGCAAATATTCATACCAAATTCACTAGCCACATGCAAAGACGTATTTGTTCGTAAGGACTCTTTGAAACCACCGCTGAGTCCACCCTATGACGGACCATTTCCTGTGTTAATGAGAACTGATAAATTTTATAAACGTTTGATGAAAGGCCAGGAAAATATAATCACTGTTGATCGATTGAAGAATGCCTTCACGTTGAACGAGCAACAGGCAAAAACTACTATCTGACCGAAAATACTACGGTTACACGCGCAGAACGTACCAGCAAACCCCCGGAGCGCCTGCAAGTTCGTTTCCACTAGGAGGGGGCCACTGCGGCGGACTCACAGCAGTTTGCGTTATGTTCTTCTTCACCTCCAAGATACGAGTCTCCAGGAGATGCGACTTGAAAGCACGAGAGGGTTTCCGCAACCAGGCCAGTTTTTTCACACAAAGCAGATTTATGCTAAAGCAGAGATATGCTAATGTGAACCGTGTTGCTATGTGAACAGCGACACTATATAAGGTCTGTAGCTAGTTACTAACGTATGTAGCGAGTTACTACGCCTGGGGTATAGTCCCCCTTTTTGTATTCGGCACAAGGTGCCAGTTTGTGTTTTATCTGTTTTTTGTTTTCGTTTTAATAAAGTGTTATGTTGGGAAAAGTTGGGTTCAATCGTGAATACACACATGTACAATGAGAAGGGCAAAAAGTTATCATCTGCCACTTCAAGCTAAATAGAAACAAATTCCTCAAACGTATTTCGAAGGCTGAAATATTACACTTTAACACACATCTGGGCAACCGCCGGCCCGCTGGCCGGATGTGGCCCGCCACGGCTTTTGAACCGGCCCGCGGATCATTTGAAAACGGCGTATAATTCATTCAATATCCCATATAAATCCCAATTATGCGGCCCACAACTTTTCAAAGGTTGCCCACAGTAGAATCTCCCTATAACGAAATTTTTCGAGGAAACGTAACTTTACGGCTTAAATAACACTATAAACATTCTCCATTATAACGAAGAGCTTATCTTTCCATAGCGAATATTTCAGATTTACCTTTGATTTTTTTTTTTTTTTTTTTTTTTTTTTTGTTAAAATTGTCGTAGAAATGTAGTAGTAAAAAGTTTTGTAGAAAATTTGTTTTTGAACAGACCACTTAGTGGAGGAGTAATAGATGATAAAAAATGGAGGCCAGGAAAGTGAAACTGACTCCGATAATGAAGACACGTCACCAGCGTCCGATTATGACCAACAGACACGACCAAAACCACAAACTTTAATTCTTCAACCTTTCAAAACCGTAAAAAAAGGTTTCCAAATGGAAGAAAATGTGCCTCACTCTACTTTAAGCCGACTTTTAAAATGTGAATATTTTTATGAAAATTTAAAATCGCAGAATGCAAAACAATGTCAAATAATGGAATTTTGAAGTAAAATAAACGTATGTGCATTACATATTTTATTCTCTAAATTCGTGGATTGTCTTTACCTTTGAACATTTCATTCATACAATGAAAAGTAAGAAACCATAGTTTAACAAATTTATAATAAATACCAATTTATTTTTAATTGAAAGTCATAATTTAATACTTTTAAACATCGAATTAACTAAAAAGCTTGTAATATTTGCTGAAATAACTGCAAAAATCTCTGTACAACGAAATTTTCTCTATAGCGAATTTTTTTAACTGGAACCGAGCGAGTTTTTTATAGGGAGATTCAATTGTGTGTATATATATAGATATGAATGAACTCTTTTTCGAGTCCACACAGTGAGAAAATAAACGTTTATAAAACTGAAGTAAAATTATAGCCTACCTCTCGGCATTTGTTTTTTGCAATCCTTACAGATAGCGTATTTAGTGTTGGGCACCAATTCAATAATAGGCGATTGTACTGTTAAACTGTCATCTAACGATTCTTCGTCCATAATTTCGACCACACTTGGTGATACGACATCCATTTAACGATGGTTAGAATCAGGGCCTGATTAACACTCTCCGACACTGTAGGCCTGATACCTTTTCGAGGCCCCCTATCACCTACTGGGGGGAGGGCGATGCTGGGGTCGTCCCTGTCTGAAGAATGTAATATCCCTGGC